>NW_018152005.1:80006-93050 GCF_900067755.1 Pogona vitticeps
GTAGTGATGTATGGAAGTGAGAGTTGGGCCATAAAGAAGGCTGACCGCCGAAGAATTGATGCTTTTGAATTGTGGTGTTGGAGGAGGCTCTTGAGAGTCCCCTAGACTGCAAGGAGAACTAACATATCAATTCTAAAGGAAATCAACCCTGAGTGCTCACTGGAAGGACAGATCCTGAAGCTGAGTCTCCAATACTTTGGCCATCTCATGAGAAGAGAAGACTCCTTGGAAAAGACCTTGATGTCAGGAAAGTGTGAAGGCAAGAGGAGAAGGGGATGACAGAGGATGAGATGGTTGGACAATGTCATCGAAGCTACCAGAATGAATTTGACACAACTCCGGGAGGCAGTGGAAGATAGGAGGGCCTGTTGTGCTCTGATCCATGGGGTCACGAAGAGTTAGACACGACTAAACAACGACAGTTTCTAAAAACACATCTGCATAGTATTTAGGGGCCTTATCACATATATTACGAATTAGCCTCTACTTACAAAATTCATCAAAGTATAGTAGTGATGGTTCCTCCTTGATTCCTTACATATTCTTCACAGGCAGACATAATTTGAAAATGTCAGTGTCAGCTGGGAATTGGTTCCCAAGTACAAAACACAACATGTGAAGTCTAAAAACACATCTGCATAGTATTTAGGGGCCTTATCACATATATTACGAATTAGCCTCTACTTACAAAATTCATCAAAGTATAGTAGTGATGGTTCCTCCTTGATTCCTTACATATTCTTCACAGGCAGACATAATTTGAAAATGTCAGTGTCAGCTGGGAATTGGTTCCCAAGTACAAAACACAACATGTGAAGCAGGCATCCGATTGCGGAAATACATTCTACAAATTTCTGAGCCTGGGCAGAGAGTTCTTGCTGAATTCTGATAAACTGCACATACAGGTTGTTTAGGTAGTTGCACTGTTGCTCTGCCACCTATAGATGTGGGTGGCTGCAGTACAGCCACCTTAACAGGGTTCTAAGAAGCATGGATTTGCAATTTCCTCTGCTTTCTCCACTGACTTATATGTGATCCGCTACAGCAAATTCACCTGGAGAAACCCCATGTCCCGGGTGCAACTTCATAATGGATCACTTTGCATTTTTCCTGCTGTGTAATTGCACCTCAAGGTAGTATTTCTGGTTTGGAAGGTTCTATGCTATTCTGTACACATATCCTTTTAGAGCCATCAGCCAATTCCTTTGATTAGACATGGGCTATTTGTATTTGTATCCCTGGGGATTATCGTAGCACCACAGATGTCACAGAGATCCATACCCTCCCCCCAGAACTGACTGGTCCATTCACTGTTTGCTGTGTGGCACTCAACGCCTGACTGTCTCATCAACATCATGCCAAACATGGAAGGAGCTAGGCTGGCTCTTCCTCAACTTCCTGCACAGCCAACTACTTTGGTGCAGAGGTGAGACAGGGAGTCAAAACTGACCTGACAGCACATCACACATGAACAAGCCTGAGTTCACATATAACTGGGCTAGCTCACATATGCATGTTAGTTATACAGTGACTGCAGTATCAGATACAGTATCACATAAGCGAAGTATGTAATAGCAAAGGTAGAACTTTCAAATCACTTCACAGCATTTGAGAGTTTAGAAAGACTGAGGTCCAAAAATCAAATTTGGACTGAGACAAGCTACCTTAATATACCAAGGCAGGCTGTCTCTAAGCCTCTGGTGTGAGATACCAAGCAAACATTTTGCACCACAACTATGTAGAAATAGCAGGCAACTAAGGAAACACACACAGTAAGCACAAAGGGAGAGTGGTTTATCAGAAAGAGATATAAATTCCATTCAGTGTTACTACTTTTTAATACTTTATTCAACTGTTCTATTTGTCTACATCTTTTCAAACAAGTTAACTTTTTGTGTTAAGTACTTATCTTAATGGGAGTCTGTCATCCAGGAACTTTACCCACCTCATTTTGAGATATACAGTGGGTTCTGTTTGTGCGTCTGTAAATAATTGGGTCTTTTCATTATTCCCAAATCTTTGAGTTTCCCTTACCCTGATTTGTACCAGGGCAGACTTTAGTATTTCTCTTACCAGCCTAAAGCATTTTCCCTTTCTTTTTTAAGGATACTGGCAAGGCAAATTCCCTTCAAAACAGCAAGGGAATTTAATGCTAATTAGAGATGGACAACAGTCAGAAAATTTGTGATTCATTTTGATGCATAATTCATCAATGTAATTGTAAATGAATCACAAATTACAAATCTAAAATTCTTTTTTGACAGATCAATTTGTCAATTTGTTTTTATGTAAAGCCCTATAAAAGAACCTCCCAAGCACTTGAGACACCAAATTTGCAGTGAAGCTTCCTCTGATTCTCCTCTGCAAGACTTATAAGTCTGGTGAAGTTTTGGCTTTGTATAACTTTGGCTATACACCCACAAGGAAGACCTGCCATGAAAGTTTTCCCCAGGAACCTAGAGACACCAACGTCACAGAGAAGATTCTACTCATTCTCCTCTACAATCTCTCCAAGTTTGGTGAAGATTGGATTTCAGACATCCTCATTATATACCCACAAAGTGGGTCACCCAGGAAAGTCCCCTTTAGCAGCTGGGTTAGGGAAACCCAATCTTCACCAAACTTGGAAACATTTTAGAGAAGAGTTAGAGGAAACCTCCTTGCAATTTTGGTCTCTCTAGGTGCCTTGAGGGCCATTATACAGCCAAACAAATTGATAAATCAACAATCACTAAAAATCCATTGATTCATGATTTGTCACGGGCATTGATTCATAGGCATATGAATTGAAGAATTAGGAATTTTTGAATGAATTTGGTGATTCTTTTTTTTTATTCGTGCCCAACTGCAGTGCTAATTTATCAACAAACTAAGAATAAAATAATGGGGCAGACGGGAGGAATTGAAGGAAGACATGAAGTGATTGCACTTTATTTTTAGTGTTTCTTTATTGCATCTATTGTGAAGATGAAAGGGTGGGTACAGGTGTGTGGTAGTATCTCTCCATTCCTCTGTCTTCTGCAAGGTTCTGCACAAATATCAGTTTTTGAAATATGCAAACATCTCTCTGAATTCAAGAAAAATAAAATTTAACATTTTGTGATTAGGAGAAAAGCTATATTATGAGAGGATGAAACCAGGCTTTATGCTCCTTGAATGAAGTAATTTGGACAAATTAAATTTTATGCCTAATTTGTTAAATATGTAGCAATTTTAAAACCTGTCATTTGATGATTAAACAAAAATGGCATTATCAGGTTGAGTAATTATTACCATTTCACTTCATTCATTATATTAACATGTGGTGGACTTATTTCAACCTTGATTGCTTCCTTTTAGTAGGTTTGGCTCAGAGAGACCTTTTTGGGCTGGTGTGACTGTCAATCATTCCAGCAGTAACCAATTGTTCCTTTACTTCCTCTGATTTCAAGGAGAGCCGTGACTCTCTGGTTAAGTGTTCCCCCCTTTCTTTAGTGTGCAATTAGCACCGTTAGTGTGTAGTCTATAGGAGTCTACTGAAAGCAGGCTGTTAGTCTGTTGAGGCCTGTTGCTGAAAGTCTGTAAGCCATCATTTTTGTTCAATATGCTATTTGATCTATTCAACTGTGGGTAAATGAAACCTGTTTTATTTTTTTTTCTTCCCAAAGACTCAGAGAATTATTGAGAATGTAAATACAAGTTAATGAGACAATAAAGGTTGGTCTACTCTGGGGAACATAGTGACGCTGTGGGTTAAACCGCAGAAGCATCTTGGCTGCAAGGTCAGAAGATCAGCCATTGTAAGATCAAATCCACATGATGGAGTGAGCTCCCATCGCTTGTCCCAGCTCCTGCCAACCTAGTCATTCAAAAGCATGTAAATATGTGAGTAGATAAATAGGTACAGCCACAATGGGAAGGTAACGGCATTCCGTGTCTAGTCACCCGGGCCACGTAACCACGGACTGTGTTCAGACAAACGCTGGCTCTACGGTTTGGAGACGGGGATGAGCACCGCACCCTAGAGTCGGACACAACTGGACTAAATGTCAAAGGGAACCTTTACCTTTACCTTACTCTGGGGAAACTAATTCTACTCTGTAAGTACCTACACTTCTGCTGTGCAGCTAGAGGAGTTTAGCAAAATTCAAAACTTTGCAATAATATGTGGACAGCTGTGAGACCCAGGGCGATAGTAAAGGATCTCTCACTGGAGTGCCGTTCCTTCCACAGATAGTGGAGTGAGATATCCAAATCTCACCCACTTTGTCTCCCCAGAAAACAGAGCAGCAGGAAACAGACACTCGGGAATTGGAAAAGGAATTGCATGGGTTAACTGTGGAGAAGCAGGTCCCAGAAGAGTTGGCAGGAACAGAGAGAAGAAAGGGGGTGGAGATAGAGGTGCGGATGGCAGAGATAAAAAGGAGAGACAGTCAGTTACTGCCATGCTGGGAATGGGTCTGGTTGCAAGACCCTTGGACCAGAGTTTGGGAGCGATTGAGCGTGCCCAAGGAGGAAGCAGTCTACCATTGAAGGAGGGAGATCCCTCCTAGACCCTACTATTTGGGCAAAGCTGAGGCTCGAGAGTGGTGGAGAAGATTGAGAGAGGAAAAGGAGAAAGTAGAAAGGGAAAAGAGAGAATGGTTGGCATGGAAGTTGGAAGAGATGAGGATGAGAGATTACAGGGAGGACCCTGGGCGACCTTTACCCCTACCAGAGATGCAGACTGGACCAACTGCACCAAGGATGAGGCCATTCCCTTACTGGAAGGAGACGCCAGAGAGATTCTGGAGCTGGAGTGGATTGGCTTGGTCCATGGAATACCTCAGAGACTAACCTGTTCTTAACTGATGCCTGGAAACCCCTGCCGGACCCATTGGCAACAGGAGAAAAGTTATGGGACAATTGCATAGACACTGGATTTTTATTGAACATTCCAATAAACCTTTCCCCTGTTTCAAAGTGCAAAAAGTCTCCTGATTTTATTGAAGTAAAAATAGGCTTTAAGGACGAACCCTCACAACAACTTACCCTCTCCAGAAGTCATTCATACCATCACACATTGGAAGAGAGCTCTGATGAGCATCTGCTAAGTGTGCTCTGATCACCACACTTTCAGAGTTCCCATGATTGGGAGGACTGCCTTATCATAAAGAATTCCCAACAGAGTTAGAGACCTCTTTCTTTTCATTAATACATCAATACAAAACATACCTGTTTCTTTTTCATGAGGTGGAATGTAGTGTAAGCCTTGTGCTAGGACGTACTACCTAAATCATATACTAAGTGACCTAAAGAAAGCCACTCTTTTCTCAGTCCTCGGGCACTGCATTAAAGGAATTCTAGGAGCAGATCCTGAAGTTGAGGCTCCAATACTTGGCCATCTCATGAGAAGAGAAGACTCCTTGGAAACGACCTTGATGTTAGGAAAGTGTGAGGGCAAGAGGAGAAGGGGACGACAGAGGATGAGATGGTTGGACACTGTCATCGAAGCAACCAAAATGAATTTGACACAACTCCGGGAGGCAGTGGAAGACAGGAGGGCCTGGCGTGCTCTGGTCCATGGGGTCACAAAGAGTCGGACACGACTAAACGACTAAACAACGATGTTATAGTAGTTGTTGTAATACATATACATACACATATGTGTTATGTGGTAGTAGTAGTAGTAGATCTTATAATTACACTAACCCCTCCTGCTACAGTAAATTATATGCTGTCCTCCCCCAGACATTAAAAGAGAATATGTAGCACTCTTCTATAGCAAACATAAGAATCACTTGAGAAGATGAGGGACAACCAGACAAAAGGCTTATGATGTTGTAGAACTTCTGTTCTCTTTTAAATAGAAATTGCATTTTCAAATGAAATAGTTTCATGCACTTCAGTATCTCCATTGTTCTGTGAGGGAAAAGATGATCTATTATTAGGATATGTAGCCAAACTCATTTATCATAAGTGATTTCTCCATAGAAATCTATTCAATAGAGATACTTTGTTCTATATTACAAGTAAAATTTTTCTAAAGGATAGAGTAATCAATGTATTGCTTGTTTAAGGAAGAAAAATCGTATCTAATTGATAGTGTGTCACTCAAGGACAATGAAGAAGAGGCTGAAAATGTTTGTAGGGGGGACAAATTGAAAATCACTAGCGAGGAGAGGAGGAGGAGGAGAAAAACAAGGGATGCTCAAAAGATCATTATTTTGTCTGTGGCACATCAACTCAATAACTGTAGAAAGGAAAAGAGCAACAGTAAATGCAATATAAAAAGAAAAAAATGGTAATACTCAGAGGCATATAAAAATAGCCTGTGTACAGCTCTTCAAATTATCTTTAATGTACTAAGCCACTTTGGTTATAAGCATATGCTTAAAATCTCAGAGAATATGTATCTCCTTCTGTATGCTTGATTGTGCATTGCTATACATTACTGAACCAAGACAATAGACTATTGCATTATGTGAAACCACCCATGGTCTTTTGGGGAAGGGGAGAGATTTAAGGTTTGATTCTAATTGATTCTTATCTGTCACATTTAGGGAGGGTTTTTGTTTGAATAGTCCTTTGTATTAAGCTGATCATCCATTCGATTAGTTTACTACAGGCATGTATAGTAAATACCTGCTTCAAAAAAATCAGGAAACAAGAAAGGTGATTCTAGATGTGTCCTGAATCAAAAGCCCTTATAAGTTTTGAGCAGTTTTGCATTAATTGGGGCAATTATCTAATTGGATATAATTGTTTGTAAAGCATGGTTAGAGAGGTGTCAGATATTGCAATGTGCAAGGCCAGTTTTCAAACACATATATGGCAATCAGGAAGACAAGAGTGGGGATGATCTTGATCTCCAATGACACATCCTTATGCTTATGTTGTCTGTTTGATTTCTATACTGTTCATGTCAACGTGTACAAGATGTCTCTTTGGTGACTTGAAGTATGTATTTGTAATAAACAGAATGTTGGCTTTGCAGAGCATTCTCCTAGGCCAACTTTTCCAACAACATTTGATTCTGTTTTCATAGACTCATAGAAAAGTGGAGTTGAAAGGGACCTACAAGGCCATAAAGTCCAACCCCCTGCTCAATAAAGGAATACAATCAAAGCATATCTGTCAGGGGATTATCTAATTTTTTTTTCTTGAATGCCTCCAGTGTTGGAGCACTCACCAACTCCCAAGGTAACTGGTTCAACTGTTGTACTGCTGTAACAGTTAGAATGTTTTTCCTGATATTCAACCAAAATCTGACTTCCTGTCACTTGAGCCTGTTGTTGCATGTCCTGCACTCTGGGATGATCGAGAACAGATCTTGCCCCTCCTCCGTATGACAGCCTTTCAAATATTTGAAAAGTGTTATCTTATCACCCCTCAGTCTTCTTTTCTCAAGCCTAAACATGCCCAGTTCTTTCAGCCTTTCCTCATAGGGGTTGGTTTCACCCCCTGATCATCCTTGTTGCCCTCCTCTGAACTTGTCCTAGTTTGTTTGCATCCTTCTTGAAGTGTGGTGTCCAGAACTGGACATAATACTCAAGGTAAGACCTAACCAGGGCTGAATTGTTCCTTGCTTTTGTGTTCGAGTCATCTATGATTATAAGCATGTATTGTTTTGCTGTGTTATAAATTTCCCCTTGGATGCTTGTGTAAAAGCTTTCAATTTAATCTTCTTCAAGACTTGTAGTTGGAGCATGAATTTGAATGGTAGTTATGTTGAGTGGTTTTCCATTGAGTTTGATTGATATTATTTGGTCAGACTTCGCATTATATTCCATGGGTGCCTGTGCTACATCTTATCTCAGTATTTGAGTCACTCCATTTCTTCTGAGGTTGTCAGTTCCTGAGTAGAACACTTTGTAGTTTTCTGACAGAAACTATCCCATTCCAGTCTACTTTAGTTCACTGAAGTTATGTTGAGTGGTTTTCCATTGAGTTTGATTGATATTATTTGGTCAGACTTCGCATTATATTCCATGGGTGCCTGTGCTACATCTTATCTCAGTATTTGAGTCACTCCATTTCTTCTGAGGTTGTCAGTTCCTGAGTAGAACACTTTGTAGTTTTCTGACAGAAACTATCCCATTCCAGTCTACTTTAGTTCACTGACACCAAGCAGTGCAGTGCAAACACTTCTCACATTCCAAGTTCCAATTGTGTATTGTTGGACTTTCCTTTCACTTATGTGCATGTCAGCCACTAGATGTATTTTAAGCTTTCAGCTTTGATCTAGTTGCATCATTAGAAGGAGAGCTATTTGTACTTGTCTTTTTCTCTTCCCCCGTAGCTGATTGAGTGCATTTCAAAATAGAGGTTTCATCTTCCAGCACTATCTCTTGTTTCAAGCTATTTGTACTTGTCTTTTTCTCTTCCACCATAGCTGATTGAGTGCATTCCAACATAGAGGTTTCATCTTCCAACACTATCTCTTGTTTCATCATGGATTGCTACATCATACAATTTTCATGCAAAAGCAATTACAGCAAACAAGAAGATTTCTATGGACATAAAAAGGACTTGGTTGGTGAGGTCTGAGGAACATTTCTTGGTGGAAAATCATTCACTACAAAATGTTAAGATGCTTTCTGTATATTAGGGTAACTATTTCTAAGCATCTTGCTCATATATCTCAGACCCAAGTACCTCTTCCTTAGTCTCATATTATTCTAACACATAGTGAAAAGCTGTTGAAATTTGAATGTTTTAGAATTTTATAGAAAACACAACATTCCTGATGTAAATTGGTTGTGCTTAATCACTCATTTTCTTTTTCTCCCCCTCCACCAACTATTTTAGTCTATGTCTGCACATTATACTGAAAAACTCTCTATAAAAATGTCTTTAAAAATAGCTGTGTCAAAAGAACTCATTACTGGGGAAAGTTATTTAGCAGCACTGTTGAACAAGCATTCCCCCCCACACATTTTGATACTGCTTGCAGAAATGTTCACTTGTTCATTTGCATTGTGCTTTCTCTCTTTCACCAACTATTTTAGTCTATGTCTGCACATTATACTGAAAAACTCTCTATAAAAATGTCTTTAAAAATAGCTGTGTCAAAAGAACTCATTACTGGGGAAAGTTATTTAGCAGCACTGTTGAACAAGCATTCCCCCCCACACATTTTGATACTGCTTGCAGAAATGTTCACTTGTTCATTTGCATTGTGCTTTCTCTCTTTCTTTTCACTTCCAGCACTGTTGAACAAGCATTCCCCCCACCACCACATTTTGATACTGCTTGCAGAAATGTTTACCTGTTCATTTGCATTGTGCTTTCTCTCTTTCTTTTCACTTTATTTGCTATTAATTGCAACGTCATATAGTGATCATCTTCATTTGGTTGATAGATTTATTAATTGCAATGCCATATACTGTAGTGATCATCTTCATTTGGTTGATAGATTTATATGACACTTGTTCTTCAATGAGTTTAGGTCTTTATTGGCATTGCTCTACTGTATGCTCATAATGTGTGTGCATTACCAGTCCAAGCTCAAGCAGTGAACCCCATGGCAAGAGAACATATGGGCAGCGTCTCCTAGGTGTAAAACCATCATTTTAACTAGTGCACCACACTGGTAGAGTATATGTATGTCATCATGTTCAGTGTCTAACCTAAAGACTGATCATATGACTAATTCAAAAAGCAGAAATAAACAATAACTAAAAACAGTGGTAGCAGTGATAAAATAATACCTTCTGGAAACAATAGAGCGAAATAGAATGAAAAAGGGTTTTGTTTTTTAAAATGCTGCTGCTACTATTGATATTGAGCAAAAGAATAAAAAGGCTTTTGGGATACATTTTGCACAATCCTAGAATTGCACTAATGGGAACCACCAAACTAAATGCAGCTCAATGTTATTTGTAAACTTGACGTTGTCTCCCTTCCATTTATACAAGTTCCAAGCATGTGATAAAAAATGGATCTCAGAAAGTGTGCCTTACAGGGTGGGGGTGGAGGCTGCACCAGCCCTGGAAGCTAGCTTTGCCAAGTCCTCAGCCTACACTCTGGGGGTGATCATTTGGACTCTACTTACGTAGCTTACAATTGGCTGCTCCGCTGCTGAGAGTGATTCAGCAGCACAGAGCTCCATTGCCCTCCTCTCCCAGGATACCGCGAAACACTCTATCCTCACAATTGCGACCCAGGAGGAAAGGAGCAACCTATTTAAGGTTGCTCCCCCCTCCTTTTGGTCTCTATTCGAGACATGCAAAGATAGCAGAGACAGAGATTGTGGTTTCTTCAGAGCTTGCTTTCAATTTTGGAGGGGGGCTGCATTGGCAAACCCCCCCCCCCAGTTTGGAACAAGGGAGAGCTTGCTTCTTTTATATTTACCCAGGGGGAGCTTAGAATAAAGATAAGTAAAGAAATAATTAAATAAAAAGAAATAACATAATATATATATATAGAGAGAGAAGGGGATATATGAAAGAGTAGCGGCAGTGTGGCCACTCGGGCCTCACCCGCCCAGTCCTTGGGCCCTTGGCAGAACACTAACTAACTAACTAACTAACTAACTAACTAACTAACTAACTAACTAACTAACTAACTAACTAACTAACTAACTAACTAACTAACTAACTAACTAACTAACTAACTAACTAACTAACTAACTAACTAACTAACTAACTAACTAACTAACTAACTAACTAACTAACTAACTAACTAACTAACTAACTAACTAACTAACTAACTAACTAACTAACTAACTAACTAACTAACTAACTAACTAACTAACTAACTAACTAACTAACTAACTAACTAACTAACTAACTAACTAACTAACTAACTAACTAACTAAGATAGATAGATAGATAGATAGATAGATAGATAGATAGATAGATAGATAGATAGATAGATAGATAGATAGATAGAAAAGAGGAAGAAAAGATGGGAGAAAGAAAAAGAACCATGAAGGGGAGTATAATGAGGAGGCTACCAGCTTAGGTTTTTTGGATGTAAGTCACTAAGGATGACACAAAAGGTAATTTGACTCTTTAGTACAGGTGGCTGTATTTGGCTGTGTGCGTCACCAATAAATTGGCAAAGTAAACTATCCTAATGGTTTTATTTGTTAACACAAATGTATATCACTCTGCCTTTGGAGACTGAGCTGTTTTTTAAAAAAGGGAAGTCTACATCCATTTAAATTCAAATGTTTTGTTTTATCTGGTCTTCCTGTCTGAAAGTTATTTATTTATAATAACACCTGCAATGCCTTTCTTAACTACTTGTTATATCCTTGAGTGTTTTCTTTAGTAACATATACTGGAGATTAGACAAAATCTTCTGCATCATCATAACTCTGTCTGCTGTAGTTCCTGTCATTCTCAGAATATTAGATGTTCCTTGTTTTTGTTTCTTACTAAATCTACGCTATTAATGACTGTGAGCTTAATTATATTTTGAGACATGTTTCTCTTCAGGGAAATACATTTCTTTCCTCTTATTCTGTAGAAATGTACAGTGCTGCCAGCTATTTCTAGTAGATATGGGGAGAGGGGGAATCGTAAAAACAGCTTCAAAAACAACTGAATGATCATCTGCAAAACACACTCATATTAACTAAAAATGGGTAATAAGTGACTGAAAATAAAAACTGATATATATCTTTAACATATACAAGGGACAGTAGGAGTAAAGGAGGAAGAAATCAGCATTTCAAACATGTCAGTATTAATGCCAGAATTAATATTATTCATGTTATTATTGCCATAATTTCAGTCTATCAGTGCATTTATTTCTCTAGCTCTGGTCGTTCTTGCTGCTGCTGTTCCTGTACTTCTTTCTATTGTTACATCACCATAATATTTACATGCTATTATGGAATCTGAGGGGTGGGATATGGATGAATAAACCAAGACAGAGATCCTGTTGGTCAATAGAATGGGCAGGTGAGATTTAGAATATAGGTTGCTCTAAATGAGGTATCAAGATTTCATTCCCTCTGAAAGTTCAACTACACAGCTTAGAGGAAGTCTTGAATCCACCACTCTTTCTAAATGGTCATATGAGGACCAGAAATATCTTTGTCTAGCTCTTAATAATGTGCCACCTGTAATCCTTCCTGGGGAAAGTTGATCACATTAATCCACACCTTAATCCCCATGACCATGGTTTTATGCAGCATTAAGTAGGCAATGACATCACTGAACCTACCTGCACTGCAGACTAGTTGTTGCATTCTTTACTTACTTTCATTCAATTGTATACATAGTTGCTTGCTTGCTTCTGCAACTACAGCCAATGCAAATCATGGCGACCAGTTCTTGACTACGCCTTGAAGAATACAGTTGTATTGGAACAGCTTTACCAGTTTCTCATTTGTTTCCAAGCCCTAAGTGGTTTAGGCTAGGATATGATAGGCTATCTCCCTTCTTATTAACTAGCCTTATGTTCTTTCTCTAAAACCCTATTAGGCATCCCATGATTGAAGGAGGTAAGACTGTTAGGGACCAGAAACAGGGGCTTCTTTGTACCAGCATGCAGACTGTCTTCGAGGGAAGTTATTGGCTTTCAAATTACTTCTAACAACTGTATTATTTTTTGCAATGGTTTCTGTAATGAGTACAAATTATTTTTATCAAGAGTTTTCATGGTTTGTTTTGAATTGTATTTTATTGTGTTTACAGTTTTATTGTAAAACATTTGAAAACTCCACCTGGCTTTAGGTTTTGTTTGGAATTCTTCCATTTTACTGTATTAATCTTTTATCTAAGTTACATTATTACTGACTGCAAGAATGATTCAAAAAGGTTTTAATTAACTAATAAATTAAGTAATTAGGGAAAGCAGCATTCTGTACTAGGGTAGCCATCAGGGCCGGACTGGCCATCTGGCAATTCTGGCAAATGCCAGAAGGGCCGATGGTCAGAAGGGCCGGTTCTTGCCTCAGCGCAGGGCCAGGCTGAGCCCCCCTCCCCAAAAGAGAGCGAGCGAGCGAGAGAGTGAAAGGGAGCCTTCCCTCCCCGCCCCCTTGCCTTGCCTTGCCTTGCCTCCTCCTCTTCCTCCTCCTTCCTCCTCCTCCCGCCCCCTCCAGCTGGGGCGTCCAACCCCAACCTCCCC
>NW_018152006.1:27862-52367 GCF_900067755.1 Pogona vitticeps
GGGACGTCCAGTTCTTGGTAATGTCACTGTTGTGTCATATTTTCTCCACTTGACAATGACTTTCTTCACTTACAGAGACTGCCTGAATACTTTTTGTCCCCATTTACTTTCCAACAAGGTAGGCAATTTAGTTGAAATACAAGAAAACAAACAAATTCGTCTGTTTGAGCACTTACGACAAAAGCCTGGACTACAGTATGTCAATTTAGCCAACTCTTTGCAGGTAAATTAGCTTAGTTTAGGACTGCTGCTGGCAGGGTAGCTCAGTGGTTTAAGGACCCTGCTGTGGAGCCAGAGATTGGCAGTTCAATTGATTAGCTTAATTTAGGACTGTTGCTGGCAGGGTAGCGGTTTAAGGACCCTGCTGCAGAGCCGGAGGTTGGCAGTTCAATTCCCCCATGGTGCTTTCCTGGAGGAGAGCGAACCTTTCTAGCCCTGGGCCAGCTGCACAGTCCCAGGGCACCCCAGGAAAAAGGGAATGGTGAACCCCCTTTTGAGGATTCCCTGTCTGGAAAACCCTGAAAAGGGTTGCCAAAAGTCAGAATTGACTTGAAGGCAGATGATGATGATGATGATGATAGTTGCTCAAAATATGAGCTATGTTTGGAGATAGCAAATGTTTCTAGTAATCTAAAGCAGAGAAACATTGGACTTTTGTCCAACTTTTGAAAACAGAGAAGTCCTGAAATGATCTTTGTTTTAATTTTTTTAAGAGATGAAGAAGACCACAGGTACTTTCTCTGATGACCCGTGTCTTCTTTTACTTTCAGGTCCCCGTTTCTTTTGAGGAAGTGGCTGTCTGTTTTACCCAGGAGGAGTGGGCCCTGCTGGATCGGGGCCAAAGGGTCCTTTACAAGGAAGTAATGCTGGAGAATTACCAGACGGTCACATCTCTGGGTAAGGGCTCCTTTCCCTGCGATCTGAGAGACTTGGAAACCCATGGCCAGGTACATTGTTCAAATCCGGGGTGAGCAAAGTGTGGCCCTCAAGGTGTCGCTGGACCACAAGACCCAGAAGCCCTCATCAGCACAGCCCGTGATGAGGAATGCAGTCCAGGGTGGAAGGTGGTGTTTTGCCCGTATTTTGGTTAATTTAAAGCAATCTGTATGAAGAAAGTTCGGGGACTTAGAAAATGACTCAGTTTTTCTCAACTGCTTCAATTCTAGGTGGGCAAAAGGTGGACCCCAGATTGATGATCCCAGATGATTTTCTCTCCTCTGCAATTTTCACTTGTCTATTTTGTAATATTTTGCCAACTTCCTACTTCTCTTGGGTGGTGCGGAACAGAAGGAGGCGACTTTGGAGTCCCTTCCTGTTGGAAGTAAATATTCATGTGATTATTCTTTTTTCTCTCTCTTGTAGGAAGGCCTCTGGTTGCTGTGCCCTCCCTCATCCTGTGGTTGGCAGAAGAGAGGGAGAGATCTCCTCAGGGAAGGGCAGCAGGTGATTGGTTAACATCGCTAATACACTAATTGTTTTTAGCTTTTCATATTGTGTTTTTGATGATGCAAGCTGCCTGGCTGGTTAACTCGGCGGTTTAGGTCTCTGTGGAGCCAGAGGTCGGAAGCTCGATTTTCCCCTCTGCCTCCTGTGAGTAGAGCCAGCTTGTGTGGCCTTGGGAAAGCTGCACAATAACCGGGGCTCTCCTCCGAAAAGCAGGGAAGGGGAAACCATTTCTGAGTATTCTCTACCCGGAATACTCTGAAAACGGTTGTCATAAGTCAAAAGTGACTTCATGGCACATGGGGGGAAGGGAGAAAAGCTGCTGTGTGACCCTCTTTTTTTAGGAGAATGATGTGGTAAAAATATTTTTTAATAAATAGTGGTGAGACCAGATCTTGCCTGGTGCTCCGACTGGATCATTTTGTTTGGGTAGTTCTGTTTGAACGCATTCAAAACAGCACGATTGTCTCCTGCAAGTACCTCTGATGCTTTCATGCTGTATACCTCATGGAGTCCTCATCGTTGCTGTTCTTGAGGGATGCTTGCAGTACCTGCCTCAAGTCTGTACAAGCGTATCCAGAAAACAAGAAATAAAACAAAAAACGTTGAGGCACCTTGAACACCGGACTGTTACATTTCAGTGTGAGCTTTGGTGGTGAGGCACATGAACAACAATCAAACAGGAGAAACAAAAAAGGGGAAGGAAAATGCATCAGGCAGGGTTACCAGAAAAGTCCTCTCTGTAGAACATTTTTTAAAATTGCCTTTTGTGGAGAGGGGGAGAGGGAGTCAGGCCGGAGTTGGTTCCAAAGTAGTGGCAGATAGCAAAGAAGGCCTGGTGGATGATTTCCTGGCCTTCTTTGGAGTGGTTACTTGGAGAAGCATAGCCTGGGAGGACCTCATGGAGCTGATAGATGACCTTGGGAAAAGACATTCCAACATGTAACATTGTCCCAAACCCTAAATACATCAGTTTTCTGTATATACAGATGCATGATTGCTTTCATGCAAGTTCCAACAAGAATGCATTTTACTCTTTAGAAAAATAGTCCTTTTAAACTTGTTCTAGAGCTTATATTTTGACATTCTCCACCTTAGTTGATTCACCCTATTTTTTTAAATTTTAAAACAGAATTTTTTTCATTCCGCTCATGTTGATTTCTCACTTTGTTCCAGAGGGAGATGCCTGGGAGGTAACTAGTGAAAGGCAAGTCCATGAAGTATTGGAAGAAAGCAATATGTGCCCAAAGATGGAGGAGGTGGCGGATAGGAATCAAGATGGACTGAAGAAACAAGAAGGAAACCAGAGGAAGGAGGAGAGGGGCGGTTGCTTCCATGGGGACTTGCATAAAGAACCAGTTCCTCAAGCCCCACTCAGAAGAGAGGGAAGGCTGGAGACCTCTATTGCTAAATCCGCCCCTGTTAAAATCTGGAAAATCCATACCTGGGAGAAACCCTATGAATGTCTCGAATGTGGAAAGAGCTTCGAAGAGCTGAGGACATTAACCTCGCATCAAAGAATCCACACGGGGGAGAATCCCTTTAAATGTTTGGTGTGTGGGAAGAGCTTCAGCCGCAGCACGAACCTCGCCACCCATCAAAGGACACACACAGGGGAGAAGCCCTTCGCCTGCCCGCTGTGTGGAAAGCGCTTCAGCCAGCGTGCACACTTGACCTGCCATCAGAGGAGCCACACAGGGGAGAAGCCCTTTCAATGCCAGGAGTGTGGGAAGAGTTTTATCTGCAGCACAAATCTGACCGCTCACCAGAGGAGTCACACCGGGGAGAAACCGTTCCCGTGCCAGGAGTGTGGGAAGAGTTTTGGCCGGCGGGCGCACCTCCACTCCCATCAGAGGAGACACTCAGGGGAGAGGCCTTTTCTGTGTCCAAAGTGTGGGAAGAGCTTCCACCGGAGTGAAGACCTCACTGTACATCAGAGCGTACACGCAGTGGAGAAACCCTTTAAATGTCTGGAATGCGGGAAGACCTTCAGTCAGAGTAAAAACTTTAACAACCACCAGAGAATGCACAGAGGGGAGAAGCCTTTTCAGTGTCCCGAGTGCGGAAAGAGCTTCATCCGCAAAGAGGCCCTAATCTCTCATCTCCGAATCCACACAGGGGAAAAACCCTATAGCTGCTTAGAATGTGGGGAGCGCTTCAGAGAGAGCCAAAGCCTCACCTATCATAAAAGAATCCACACAGGGGAGAAGCCGTTTAAATGCCAAGAATGTGGGAAGAGCTTCCGCCAGAGCTCAAGCCTGATCAACCACCAAAAAATCCACACAGGAAGGAAAGTGTATAAATACCTTGAGTGTGGAAAT
Organism: Pogona vitticeps; assembly: GCF_900067755.1. Classification (NCBI taxonomy): domain Eukaryota; kingdom Metazoa; phylum Chordata; class Lepidosauria; order Squamata; family Agamidae; genus Pogona; species Pogona vitticeps. The sequence goes on from NW_018152006.1 coordinate 31,627, forward strand.
ATTTTCAGGGAGTCTCAGCATCTTGTCCCCTACCAGAGAATCCAAACAGAGGAAAACCCTTAACCGAAGGGGCCTCATACATACATACATGTTTCTTTTGAACAAGGGTGCAGGGTTGCATTACATGCACAAGTCCCCCTCACATACCTTTGCTCTTTTTACATAATTCCAGTCTTAGTGACTATACCTTAATGTCCAAAGCTCACTTTTCACAACCACTGTGAACAATGCTGTAAACCTATGCATTTATATCAACAGGTGTGACCGGAAGAGAGTTAGATATCGGAAGGAGAACACAGGAGAGGTCAGAGGGGAGCACTGTGGTCTCCTACGAGACCGATGTCCAGGGCCGACCCTACCATTAGGCAAGCAAGAGATGGAAAAGAAAAGTGAGAAGATTACACACAAGCCAGAGGGGAGAGAGAGAGAGAGAGAGAGGCGGGCTCATTTCAGAAGGGGCCAAGTTGTGAGGTGAAGACAGAAGAGGCCTGGCTTCAAATTTTACTAATTTTGTTAGGGAACTAATTAGGCCTAATTAATTAGGCCTAGAGTGGTCCTGAGTTGACTAGATAGGCGGGATATTTAAATAAATAAGTGGAAGCAGAGGGATCTTCTGTATTCTGTTCAAGTGCCAGTGGAATGGAGTATGGTAAAAAAAATCTTCCGTTGAGTAAAAAAATTATTCGACTGTCTCAAAATTTCTTTTGTTTGAATGAACGACTCTCGGCTTCTGTTATGTTGTAATTCCCCCCCAATGGTTCATAAAGAAGTTTGTCTACAGTTTTTATGAACACTTCTTAATATTAGAGAACATTCTGAGAGACTGGATGGTTGCACATCCAGATCTTTATATCCTGCCCATCTAGTCATTCGACTACTCTGGGCAGCGTACATCATACAAAAATAAACAATTAAAATAACATCAGTGTCAAGAATAAAAAGTCATTCAAGATGGAAAAACAAGAAGATAGATCAAATAGTGCCCGGAGGGAAGGCCTGCCTGAATAGCCAGGGTTTTAATTGGTTTTTAAAAATACCCAGCAAGGGGGGCTGTACGGATCTCTGAAGGTAGATTATTCCATAACCGAGGAGCGACTGCCGAGAAGGCCCGGTTTCTTGTTTTTTGCTTCCGGGCCTCTCTCGGCGTTAGGCTCCTCAGTTGCACCTCTTGGCTAGATTGAGATACGGGTAGATTTTGGTGGGAGAAGGCGTTCCGTCAGATAGTGAGGTCCTAAACCATTTAGGGCTTTGTCATCATTAAAACTTTGAAATCGATGCAGAAGCGCTCGGGCAGCCAATGTAATGTGGCCAGAGTGGGAGAGATATATTGATGTTTCTTCACCCCACTGAGAAGTCTGGCTGCTGCATTCTGCATCATTTGAAGCTTCTGCATTAATCTCAAAGGCAGCCCCACGTAGAGCGGATTGCTGTGGTCTAATCTCGAGATTACAAGCACGTGGACGAGAGCAGTGAGGGACCCCCCATCAAGGTAGGGTCGCAGCTGGGCCATCCGCCACAGATGTAGGCGGTGCGGACCACGGACGCCACCTGGGTTTCCATGGTGAGCGCCTGGTCCAGATGGATCCCCAAGCTACAAACTTCACTCTGTGGTGAGAGTCAGCTCCCCAACTGATAGGGAGTTTCCCAAGCCACCAATGGAGGGGCCACCCACCCTCAGGACCTCTGTCTTGTCCGGGTTCAGCCTCAGCCCATTTTCCTGCATCCATTGCAGAACAGTCTCCAAGCAGCTGTAGTACATATGCGATTTTCTTACATTTTTTTTAATTTGTAAAGGAAGGATTCGAGATGAAACCCATTAGGGATTGCTTCTGACGGCTAGAATTCGGAGGAGCGAGCCCCCTCTCCCCACAGTGAGGACTTCTGCCATGATGAGAAGTTGCTGCATGTACGTTTGATGGTATGATGGTTTCAATAAATATGTTGCATCTCAGCATCTTATCCCTCAGTAGCCCGCTTCTGGTCAGAGTTAATCTAATTATTTTAACATTTTGTTGTTGTTTTTTTAACTATATACTGTATTTGTTGTTAAGTGCCATACTACCAACTTGCGGCAACCTTATGAATGACTGACCTTCAAAATGCCCTGCCCTCGCTAGTCCTGCTCAGGTCTTGCAAACACAAGCCTGTGGCTTCTTTTAAAGAGTCAGTCTATCACATACTTGGACTTCCTCTTTCCCTGCTGCTTTCCACCTTCCCCACCATTATGATCTTGTGCCCACATTAGGACATAGGCAGGATGGAGAGGCCATCAGTCTCTGGCATGCACAGAATTAACAAAAGAGAATGAAGATATTAGTTAAGAGGCCGAGAGGAGGAGAAGCATATTAAAATCAGGAGAAATTGAGATAGTCCTAGAATCATGGAGTTGGAAGGGGGACTATAAGGCTATCTAGTCCAACCCCCTGCTTAATGCAGGAATGCAAACGAAAACAGATCTGCAGATGGCTGTCCAGTTTTCTCTTGAATGCCTCCAGCGTTGGAAGACCCACCGCCTCCTGAGGTCATGCGTTCCATTGTTGTACTGCTCTAAAAGTTAAGAACTTCCTGAAATCTCGCTTCCTGTGGCTTGAGCCCATTGTTGTGTGTCCTCCACTCCAGGATGATCGAGAACAGATCCTGCCCCTCCTCTGGATGACTAACTTTCAAGTCTTTGAAACGTGCTATCCTATCTCCCCTCAGTCTTTTTTTAAGTCTAAACATGCCCATTTTTTAAGTCCCCAAGAGTTTGGTTTCCAACCTCCTGATCGTTTTTGTTGCCCTCCTCTGAATTTGCTCGTTTGTTGGCATCCTTAAAGTGTGGACACAGTACTCTAGACCAAACCCGTGTTGAATAGAGAGGGACTAGTACCTCACAAGATTTGGAGACTATATTTCGGCTAATGCATCCTAAAATTTGTGATTGTGAGGAAGACTTTGGCTGAGGACTGAATAGATCCTATTGTCTATTGTTATGTTCCGTCCTCTGACTTCTGGTGACCCTATCAATTAGTGATCTCCAAAATGTCCTCAAATGTCCTGCTCAGGTCTTGTAAATAGAAGCCTGGGGCTTCCTTTAGGGATTAAGTCAATCTCTTGTTTGGTATTCCTCTTTTCCTGCTGCCTTCCACCTTTCTCACCATTTTTATATTTTCCAGAGAATCCTGCCTAAAGTAAGACAGCCTGTGTCAATATTTTTGTCTCCAGAGGTCGTTCAGGTTTGATTTGATCTAGGACCCACTTGTTTGTCCTTTACACAGAGTAAGTACATCAATTGCTGGTGGGCTTCATAGACGATTGGGAACAATGGGAGACATTATTTTCAGGAGGAGGGCATGGGAATAACCACTATACTCTCAGATTGAAGGAGAATTCATTCATTCATTCGGACACATGGTGGAAAGGGGTTAGAAAAAAATACAGGCTCATCAGGTGGCCTCTGTTTTATTTGACACAACATGTGTGGAGTTGGAGTTGTCCAAGAGTAGCTGTGTTACTCTATGCAAGCACTATAGGTGAAAACAAAATAATATTTTAAAAAAGAACAAATACTTATTTTTTGTCATTTTGCTTTTACCTATAATTCTTTCACAAGATGCACGTAGCATCCAAACCTGCCCCAAAGCTAGTTCTTAAGGTTTCCTGCCGCTATGGAGACCCCGAGTGATGAGGAGTCCTTCTTCCTGCAAGGAGATGGTTTTCTCCAGCGAAACCTGCATGCTTGGGGCCCTAAGGCAGCTGTTTGGCCAACCGAAAACCACCCGGGATGCCACCTTCTGGGGCAACCCTCCCTGAGTCTGCGCTGCCACGTCGTCTCCCCTTCCAATTCCACACGCAAAGTAAACTCACGAAAGCTGCCACCCAGGGCGTCTCAATGCTCACAATGGCTTATAAAGGTGAAATATTCCAAAGCATGTTCCTATTCATAATGTATAATTTTTAGTGTGATATTTCTTTCATTTTTGAAAATTCTTATTCTTAGATTTTACATATTGTTTTTCAATGATGTAAGCCACGTTGGGTCCTTTTTAAGGAGAAAGGCAGGGTAAAATATTTCATTTAAATAAAGATACAGACCATCCTTCTATAACTGGAGAAAGTGTCCGATTTCTGGCTTAATTCAGCTCATTTGTCTTGCCTGCCTACTACTGTCCACTCCTGATTAGGAATGAAAATGCTCTGGAGTTCATTACCTTAGTTCTACCTGGAGATTTCTGGGATGCCCTGGTATCCTGACCCTGCTGAGCATCCAGAACCAGAGGTATCCAGGGTGCCTTGGTGTAAATGAAGCTACAATTGACTTACTCCTCTCCCCACTGCACCGATAGCACATACACTCGCTTCTGCTTGTTTGAAAGGTATTGAGGAAGAAAGGGGGAAGCTGGTGGATAAACCAAGCAAGATTCAGGGTGTTACAGCCCAGGAAAGCAAAAGGAGGGATTTCTGGACATGGAGGAAGGGCTTAATCTCTTCCTGCTTCTCTTTTATCGGAGGCTGAACCCAAAGAGAGCAACGTGCCTGGAGACCAAACGGGCAACCGCAAAACTTTGTGTACAAAGGCTTGCTGCTTTCTTGACAAACAGGAAAGGAAGAAGCAACTGGTATCATGTAATTTAATTTAACATGTTTCTGTCCTGAGCAGACAAAACGGAGGAAGTGTCAATGTTCCATCGGCACAGGATTTCAAACCATGAAGAGAAATGTACAATAAGACTCAAAAACAAGAGTTCTGTTTGCTTACAGCTGGGGTATGCTCACGTTGTGGGCCCTGGCGACCCCAATCCTCACATCCTTCAGGAGAACGTACAAGAAGATCATTTCAGGCGCATTGAGCCTGTTGACGCCTCCCACCAAACAAAACTAGGGGCACAATTGTGGAATTCAGAGTGACTCCTTTTCTCCAAAATTTTGGATCTGGTGTGACAATCTGGAAGGCCCCTGGGGTCCAAAAATGAGCTCCCTCCCTCAGAAGAAGAAAAAAAAACCCAGGAGCTGTTCATCATGGCTTCTACAAGACCTTTTGAACAGACAATTACATGCCCCTGTCCTGGGGGCCAATTGAGCTTTCTCTGCGGTTTAGGAGCCAGTGGTAGGAGTTCAATTCCCCTACTATGCCTCCTGCGAGGAGAGCCAGCGCAGGTGGCCTTGGGCCAGCTGCACAATCCAAGGGTGCCCCACAGAAGAAGGGAAGGGAAAACCACTTCAGAGTACCCTTAGAAACCCCAGAAAGGGTGGCCATAAGTTACAATTGACCTGATGGTGCGTGATTATTATTCATGTATTCATCACAGGTGATCCCAAATCCTCCCGCATCACAGTTTTCCTCAGATATTTTGAAAACCACCAGCTCCAACAGAAATCCGTGTCTTGCTTTCAGCCATGTCGGTGGAAGCATCCACCACGTTCTGAGCACCAACCTAATTGTCCTCTTTTACAAACAGGTCCTTTATGTGACCTCCATGCATGAGATTCTTTCCTGTGTGAATCTTCTGATGCGTTTTAAGGTGTGTGCTACGGCTATATTTTTTCCCACATTCGGGGCACTTATAGGGCTTCATCCCGGTATGAGTACTCTGATGCCGTCTGAGGGTACTGTTGTCCCCAAAACATTTCCCACATTCAGAGCATTTATACGGCTTCTCCCCCGTATGAATTCTCTGATGAACCGTAAAGCTACTGCTGCAGCTGAAATTCTTCCCACACACTGGGCACTGATAGGGTTTCTCACCCGTGTGAATCCTTTGGTGTGTCTTGAGGTGCGTGTTCCGGCTGAAGTTCTTTCCACACCACTGGCATTTATAGGGCTTCTCGCCTGTGTGGATTCTTTGCCGGGAGTTCAAATCTGTGGTCTTGCCACAGGCATAGGGAGTTTCCATGACGTGAATTCTCCGATGTGACTTCAGAGTCCCTCTGTGGCTGAAACTATCGCCACACTCGGAGCACTTATAGGGCTTCTCCCCTGTGTGGATTCTTTGATGAATTTTCAACATTCTAAGCTGATGAAAACTCTTCCCACACTCCGAGCATCGGTAAGGTTTTTCCCCCGTGTGAATGCTCTGGTGTATTTTCCGGTTGGTGCTACAGCTGAAGCTCTTCCCACACTCCAAACATTTATAGGGCTTTTCACCTGTGTGGATCCTCTGATGTCTTTTAAGGCACGTGCTCCGATAGAAGCTTTTCCCACACTGGAAGCACACGTAAGACTTCTCGCCTGAGTGAATCCTTTGATGGTTTTTAAGGCACGTGCTCCGACTGAAGCTTTTTCCACACTGGAAGCACATGTAAGACCTCTTGCCCGTGTGAAGTTTTTGATGGCTTTTAAGACACGTACTGCGATTGAAGCTTTTCCCACACTGGAAGCACACGTAGGCGTTCTCCCCGTTGTGAAGCCGTTGGTGCTGTTTAATGGTTCGGCTGTCGCTGAAGCTGTTCCCACACTCAGAGCATTTGTACGGCTTCTCCCCCGTATGAATCCTCTGATGTGCTTTAAGGGTTCGTCTACGAATGAAGCTCTTCCCACACGCAGAGCATATGTAGGGTTTCTCCCCTGTGTGAATTCTTTGATGCTCTTTATAGTTCCTCCTACCACTGAAACTCTTTCCACACATGGAGCATTTGAAGGGCTTATCCCCAGTGTGAATCGTTTCGTGGGATCTGAGATCTGCCTTCCGACAGAAGTTCACTCCGCATGTCAAGCACACATAGTGCATTTTGCCTGTAGACAGTCGTCGACAGCCTCTTTGCAAGTTAACGTCTGAGCCAAAACTAAATTGTTTTCCACATCCCAAACATCTATATATATTCTCTCCTGCGTAGGTTCTTTTATGCTTCATATGCAACCTGTGTTTGCATTTATAATGGGTTGGGACATCTTTATGAATAATCTGGTGTGAAAGCCCAAGTTTAAATTTGCATGCGGGTTCAAATCTAGGTTTCACAGAAAGTGTGCCATGTTATAGAAAACCTCCCCCTAATTATTGTCATAATAACAAAAATAATAGCATGCCATCAAATCATTTCTGTCCTACGGTGACTCTTTCCAAGTTTCTCCAGGTAGAGAGTACTCAGAAGTCGTTTTCCCTTTCCCTTCCTCTAGGGGGAGCTTCCCATTACCTGAAAAAAGAAAAAAGAAAAGAAATCCGATCAAGGAGGAATGGATGCTCAGATGAAGGGAGGGAAGGACCCCCCTCCCCAAAATTGGTGGTTTTACTAAATGAGGAGAAAGTATTTTGCAAGAAAGCAGATTTTCTTCCCAAATACATTAGGGAGCCTGTCATGATCAACAGAACAGACAACCAGAGGGGTCCACCAAGCAAATTCATTTTCTCTATGTGGTGAACACATGGAGATTGATCTTTAAGCCAGGATCATATCAAAACAAACATCTCCTTTAGGTTTTATCAGAATAACAGACAAAATGGGGAGAAGATAGATAATCCTGTCATCATGGAACAACGTGGCGAACAGACTAAAGAAAATATTTCTTTACCGAGTGTGTTGTTAGTCTGTGGGACTCCTTGTCACAGTATGGGGCGATGGCATCTGGCCTAGGTGCCTTGAAAAAGGGGATTGGACAGATTCCTGGAGGAAAAGTCCATCGCAGGTGACAGGCCGTGATGATGGGGATTTATAATCTCCAGGCTTAAGTACAAGCCACGATGGCGGGGATGCACAATGTCCAGGCTTAGAAGGAAGGGACCTCCAAAAGCCAGATGCAGGGGAGGGGGATCACAAGACAGTGATATCTCGTGGTCTCGTGTGCTCCCAGAGGCATCTGGTGGGGGCCCCTGTGAGATCTAGGGAGATGGACTTAGATGGGCCCTTGGCCTGATCCAGCAGGGCTTCTCTTAGGTTCTTATGAACTGCTAGAGAGCTCAGTGGCTTAAGTATCTTCCTGCAGAGCCAAAGGTTGGGACAGGTCTTGGACTCAGTGATTCACAGGATCCGTTCCAGCTCTGGCGTTCTAAGATTATTAGTAGTATTATTACTAGAGGGAGGATTTCTATGACATGTCATTTTTTTTATGCAACCTGTGTTTGCATTTATAATGGGTTGGGACATCTTTATGAATAATCTGGTGTGAAAGCCCAAGTTTAAATTTGCATGCGGGTTCAAATCTAGGTTTCACAGAAAGTGTGCCATGTTATAGAAAACCTCCCCCTAATTATTGTCATAATAACAAAAATAATAGCATGCCATCAAATCATTTCTGTCCTACGGTGACTCTTTCCAAGTTTCTCCAGGTAGAGAGTACTCAGAAGTCGTTTTCCCTTTCCCTTCCTCTAGGGGGAGCCCTGGGACTGTGCAGCTTGCCCAAGGCCACCCAGGCTGGCTCTTCTCCCAGGAAGCACAAGTGGGGAATCAAACTCCCAGCCTCTGGCTCCACAGGCAGAGACCTACATCGCCAAGCTACCCCACCAACCAACAACAGTAAAGGCGTAGTATAAACAATAAATTACATGAAGATGAAGGAGGAGTTACAAGGTGACTACTTTTATACAAGGCTTTGAGATCGGCTGACCAAATGATGTGCTACATCAAATAAGGAGTGCTTCACGTCAGAATTAGCGTGGGGAAGTGAACCGAGTGACGTCCTAGGACTTACCCATGAGTCAGATGTAGCCTGACGACACATAACAAAAAAACATTTAAGATACTCTGCCTTTTTGTTTGTTTGTTTGTTTACACAAAGGCATGGGCGGGAATTGTGTAGCCTGTCCAGGCTCCCAAGCATCCCCCTTGGAAAAAAAAGCCATCGTTTGGCTTTAAAAAAAAAGGAAAATAACAGCACCCAGAATTCTCCAGAGGATCTCTCTCATTTCTTCATTTTAACACTATTTTCCCCAACATACACCTTATCTGGGCTCCAAATAGATTTCCCCCCTCAAAACTGGAAAAGACCACATGGACACTTCTGGCTTTGAAAATGAGGCCTTTCACTCACCAGAAGGAAAAAGGAGGAATTTCTTTTCCCCCTTCAAGAAAGTCTTTTAAAATAGAGAATCTTTGGGGGTGCTTTGGAGCCCTCAGGCTATTGTGGGACCGCACATCGCCTGCCCCTGTTGTAAGGTACGGAGAGGGAGTTTTACCTAGAGCAGCCAAATTCTTGTGGTTTTCCTCCATGACTTCCTTGTGCAACGCTCGTTGGTCCGGATCCAGCAGGGCCCATTCCTCCTCAGTGAAATACACAGCCACGTCCTCAAAGGTGAGGACAAGGGTCTGGGGGAAAAAAAAGGAAATGTGTATTTTTCATCAAACTCAGAGCTTGTCCAGCAGACAGCTTTCAGAGAAGATAGGAAGAAAGAAACAGACTTTTTATGTCAAGGTGGGTAAAATGAACGAGGCAGGTCTCCTTTATTAGGAGAAAGGTGGTCAATCAATCAATCAATCAATCAATCAATCAATCAATCAATCAATCAATCAATCAATCAATCAAACAAACAAACTGAATTCCTTTTTGTTTGGGCTCTAAATCCTAGGATTCTCCATTCTGGGAGTTCCGCCTCCCAGACAGACTGCTAAATTGTGCTCGCCTGGAATAAGGCCAGGCTGCTAGGCCTCATGCGCCAGGAGAGGCCAAGTTCCCCAGAATCACTTTTCCTATAGCAAATGTAGGCCTGACCTCGACCCCGTCCTAAACCATGAGGGCTTACAGCCCAGCCCTCTTCCAAGTGAGTGTAAATTAGGTGTCTGTCTGGCAAATAAAGCTCCTAGAATGGAGAATCCTGCAGCTTAGAGACCAAATAAAATGGAATGCACATGTCTGAAGTCTTCCTGGTTTTTGGGATTACCTTCCTTACTACTGGCTAATTTTGATGAGAGGTATCCATTTTGGTGAGCCGGGCTTTGCTTGTTCCACTTTAAGCCCAGGGTGGGAAAACTCTTCCTGAGCAGAAAACCAAGTCCAATGGTTAGTCTTGAGGTTGGCATGAGGGATGGACAGATTCATGTGTTTTGGACTACATCTCCCAGAATTCCACAGGCAGCAATCACGGCATATGACACTGGGGGAGCTGTAGTCCAAAAAAACAACAACCAGATCCTGGTTCATGTTCTCATTGTGGGCAGGGCCAAAGGGAAAGGAATGGGGCCAAAAATAGGAGCAGCCTCTTTTAGCTTTAAACACAGGCCAACAGGACGGATGCAGAGGCTCTCGCCCTTTCAGTGGTGGGCCAAGGACATTGATTTAATGGGATGATAGTGGCAGATTCTACTCCAAACTTTACAGGAGGCCGCCAATGTTCCGAAGTCTACCCCTACCCGCCAAAAATACATTCAGGATCTTGAATTGCTTCTTTCAAGTTCGTATTAAAACCTGGAACAAATTCGCCATCTCTGAAAAGTCCAAGCTACAAGTCTAGCCATTTCCGGTCTCTCCAGGTAAGCCTTCCATACCTGTAGTGGCTTCACAGCGGCTGTTTCCACCCCACCAAAAAGAGAAGAAAGCCTAGAAGAATGCCAAAGCCTTGTTTCACTATTGCTGGTCATCGTTTCTTTTCCTATGAAGAAGATAAAAATGTCAGAAGATACAGTACTCCAGATTTCATTTCATTTCATTTCCTTCCATCCATCCATCCATCCATTTCGCCTAGAGTGATCTGGTAGTCCAGATAGGCGGGGGGTATGTATGTATGTATGTATGTATGTATGTATGTATGTATGTATGTATGTATGTATGTATGTATGTATGTATGTATGTATGTATAAATACATTGAAAGAAAACAAATTTATTTCATGATACTTTTGCACATAATGAACAGGTCGGCAACTTGCAGCCCTCCAGCTGCTGCTGGCCTACAGCTGCTCCCTCAACCGCTGGCTAGAGCCAATAAGAATCACAGTCCAGCAACTTGAGGTGGACCACCAGTTGCCCACCCTTGGCATAATTTTCTGGCTTTAGATGTATGCAAACTCTCGATGAACAGAAATACAGCCCTTTAAAAACAATTCACAGGGGCCTGATCGGGAAGTTTCTCCCCTGACAAAGCTCCAGGGAGAACCCAAAAACCAACTCATAGATTGGAGGCATATTCATAGAAGGTGAAGGCAGCGGGAAAAGAGGAAGACCAAACAGGAGACGGATTAATTCCATAAAGGAAGCCATGGTCTTGGGTTTGCAAGAGCTCGACAGGGCAGTGGCAGAACATAACAAAGAAAAACATTCATAGAAAGGAAAATAGATTTGATACGTCCGTGTATTTCGGTGTGTGCGTGGGGAAATTGGAATCTATCCCCCATAAATACCATGGTCCTATGACTTTGACACTTAAGTCTTGAGTACTGTACTATACTAAGCCTTACCCAGGGAGGCAGTGTCTCCATCACCCTCACGGACAATCCATCTGAACACAACCCTCTGCCTGGCGTCTGAAGGAGCATCCTCTCCTTCCTGGAAATGTGTGTCCACCTTGGCTACTGTTCCCTGGACCTAGAATGAAGAGGAGCCCAGGCAAGAAAAGGGACAGAAACATGAGGAGAGAAATATGTTGCAGAGCTTTGAATTTCTGGTTAAATCCCTCCAGCTGAGCAGCAGAAGTGCCGGGATTCACAGAGCAGAACAGCTTCTAGTTCCCCAGATTTAGTCCACCCCTTTTTTCCTCATCAACTGGCACTTACCATCTCAATAATTCACCCTGGGCCATTAACAGAAGAAAGAATGAAATGTTTCATTTACTTACAGACCAACAGATCAAACAGCAAACTGACAAACACGGCGAAGTTCAACAAACTAATGGATTCCAACAGACAAAAGAGAGGGAAATTGTCTGAAGTAGCACACTGCTGTTCAGAATCACTATCCTATGGGGATCGAGACGGTTCTTCCATGGTGGACATCCAGAAAAAGCTAGTTGTCCCCGTGAGGATTTTGAGTATTGTACCCGGTTTTCACCTACGTAGAAGTACCTGGAGGAAATTCTCTTACCTCCTCATCTTCCTGCTTTATCTCCTCTTCCAGGGACAGGCAGTGGGATCTGAGGACCTTCTCCACCGGGCTTCCCCAGCATCTCCCATTGCTCCCAGCCACTTTGACCTCACAGCCCATCCCTGCTTCAAAGCCCGCCGGAACGTGCAGCTCCATCTTCGCTCCTTCCTCTGCCTTCGCCCCACTTTCTCCTCCTCCACTCTCCAACCAACCAGAAGAATCGCTTCGCTCCAGCGCCATTCCCGTGGTGGAGACAAGGAGGGGTCCTCAGGCGTGTTCTGCAGCTCCTCAGCCCTGGAAAGCCAACAACCGATCAGTGCCGTTCAGTCCTCCAGTTCGACAAGACAATTTGCAAGCAAAAGCCGACCATGCAGGAGAAGAACCGAGGCTTTCCTGGGTACACGAAGGGCCTCTGAAGGCCGAGGCGACCAGAGGTGATCCTGTGAGGATTCCTTCAAGTCAGCCTGCTTTGAGGGAGAAATCTTCACTCTCAACCTTGAGTCCCCAGATGTTCTTGGACTACAGCTCCCAGAAATCCTGGCCAGCGCAGCTAGAGCTGAAGGCTTCTGGGAGTTGTAGTCTAAGAACATGGGGGGGACCCAGAGTCAGGAGGATCCACAGCTAGACTTCACCCCTAGGCCACTACATGAATCTTGGTGTTGTTTGTCTATTGTGTTGTTTCAGTCTTGGCCTCCTTCATAACCAGGGGTTGGCGTGAACCTTTCGTCCACTAGATCTGTTGGCCTACTACGGCTACCAGAAGCCCTGTACAGCAGGGGCAATGGTAAAGCATGATGGGAATCGGAGGCCAGGAGTTTGACACGGGACCATGCAAAATGGTTGCATACATACGCTGAATAATGAAAATGATAACGACTCTTTTTTAAACCACTCACAGAGACCTCTAGTCGTAATCTCCAAACGACATCAGATCTAGTTTAAACCTCTGTGCCAGCGCAGGATTTCAACCCTGGTAAAGCCAATACTAATCTAGCCATTACATGGTGCTGTTTTCACAAATATCATCATCATCATGATGTGCCGTCAAGTCAATTTCGATTTATGTTGACACTTTTCAAGCTTTGTCCAGGCAGAGCATAGTGTGTGTGTGTGTGTGTGTGTGTGTGTGTGTGTGTGCGTGTGCGTGTGCGCGCGCGCCCTGGGGCTGTGCAGCTGGCCCAAGGCCACCCAGGCTGGCTTTCTTGAAAGGAGGCACAGCAAGAGATTTTAATTCCTTCTGGCTCTGGATGCCGTAATTCTGCAATTTGTGTTTTTCTGAACCATCAAAGCCACTTCCAATGCAAAACAACTCTAATGGGTATGTGGGATGTTCCTACTTACTACGGCCACCCCCATCCCACCCCAGTGAGTTACCATGGCTGGGCAGAGATTCGAACCCTGATCTTGGCCACTTTTTCATTGACCACTGATTTGATCTAGGGGATTTTTCAACCAGGAGTATATTTCCAGTTATATACACTCTTTTCATGCCTGCACCCAATCTCTCAGAAGACTGGATTTTTTTTCCATTTCTCTTAAGAACAGGGCTGCTATCCTACTTGGGAGTAAAACCCATTGATCGCAAAGCGTCTTACTCTTACCCATTCCACTGGTGGTTTTTCCCCATGGACCCACGCACTCAAAATTTTAAGCTCTCCTGGGCTGACTTGCCTTACCTCCTTTGCCCATGAAGGTTTTGAACCGCCCTGCCACGAACAGCTTGTTCAGAGACACCAACTTCTTGATTTTCTTTATAATTAAGCAAAAAAACAACAATGCGCACAATAGGTTGCAATTTCATTCAGCAGAAATGCTCAAAAGAAGTCCAGGAAATAATATTTAAAAAGCACGAGCTGGTTGCAATTGCACTGAGGGCGTGCAAAACAAGATGCATAAAAGTGATTTGGATGAAACGCCAGTGATTTTTTTTTCTTCGTTTGTCCTCCTTTGAACGAATCGGACAAAAATCTGAGCGCTTCGCTTTGTGAGGGTTAAAAGCAGCGGAACGCGAAGTTCCTAGAGAGGCAGGAAATAGGGAAGAGGAAGAGGGAGACCTCTTTCACCGGAAATGCTGCTCCCCTAAAAGTCCCTCCTTCGGAGACGGGAATCTGAATGGGGTGTTCAGAGTCATATTTTCTTCTGGACTACAACTCCCATAAATCTTCCAGCCACGGTGACCACTGGCTACAGTTTAGGGAGCTGTAGTCTAAAAAGGAACTTTCCCAAGTTTTTGTGAGGAGAGTTTCAAAATCCTTAAAAAAAAAAAACCTACAACTCCCAGAATCCCTAGCAAGCAGGGATTCGGGCGATGGGAGTTGTAGTCTGGAAAATTAGGCTTCGAGGCTGGCGTTTTGAGATACAGCACCTAGCGTCATGCTGGCTGGGGGTTCTGGGAATTGTAGTAGGGAAAAATAAACCAAAGATAACATTTCTAAGCTCTGGGTGTATACAGCCTGTGCACCAGGAGTTGCCCACCCCTGCCATAAGTATGGGGCGGGGGGTTTCCCACGTTTACCTCACCTACTTGGATCGAGCCCCATGTGGTCTCATACACAACAGTGGTCCACCAGCTGTTTTGTTTGGGACCATAGGTTCCCATAATCCACAGCCAGGGTTGTTCATAGATAAGGGACAAGGAGAGGTAATTTTGCTGAGTTTCCCTTCCATGTTCCGGCTGCTGGGCCAAAGGATGTGGAGGACAACAGTTACATCAGGAGGATGTAACTTTTGCCTGAAAGGGCTTCCCCATTTATTTGGAAGAAATGTCTTTTCTCGTACTTAGAAGGGTATTGGGGACTGTGGCTTCCTTTTCTGAGAAATCAAGAAAAGTCACCCCTTGATATATTTGTGCATTTTAAGCTTTTAATAACAATGACCAGTGTATTCGCGAAGGCTTTCACGGCCGGGATCTAATGGTTGTCGTGGGTTTTTCGGGCTCTTTGGCCATGGAGGTTGTTCTTCCTAAAGTTTTGCCAGTCTCTGAAGATGCCGGCCACAGAGACTGGTGAAACATTAGGAAGAACAACCTTCAGAACATGGCCAAAGAGCCCGAAAAATCCACAACAACCAACAATAACCAGCCTTAAGTCTCAGGATGTTTTACTGGAAACCAAGGCCAAGATCATCCATGCGATCATATTTCCGATTGTTAGGTACCGATGTGAAAGCTGACAAAAAAACACTAATCCTTTATAAACAGAGTTTTGGAGGAGAACTGTATGCATAACTGCCCATGTTACCCCAGCTGTGGGCTGAGGTGTTTAACTAAGGCTCTTCACATTACTTTGGAATATAAAACCATTTCCCTGAGTCAATATGGCAAATTCTGGACTGATGATGGGATTTTTGCAGCCCCAAAAATCTGAGAGGGGGGAATGGGAGAACTGTATACTGCCCATGTTACCCCAGCTGTGGGCTGAGGTGTTTAACTAAGGCTCTTCACATTACTTTGGAATATAAAACCATTTCCCTGAGTCAATATGGCAAATTCTGGACTGATCTGATGATTTTTGCAGCCCCAAAAATCTGAGAGGGGGGAATGGATTGGAGAAAAGTTTGGAAATGTTCCAGTTTTCTCTCATTTTCTTCCACAGGAAAACTGGATCTGTCTTGTATAATTAAGCTTACAATAAAAGCTTCCGTTTTAATTCTTGTTGAACCGTCACGTCTGAGTTTCCCAATTACAATCTTTGAACATCCCTCCAGTATAGTAATGAGGTTAAAGAAAGACTTCCATGGGTCCCCATGGACACTCAGGGTTCTGGGGAGCAAATCTGGGGCCAACACTTTGGACCCCCGATGTAGCAAGGCTCTTGACCCAAGTCAAATCTATGGTACTAAACTCTAAGCATAGCCTGAAAATGTTACTTTTGTGGACAGAATCCCATCTGTCCATGGGGGAGAGTTATGGAAAATACAGTGGTGCCTCGCTTAACAATTACCTCGTTAAACGACGAAACTGCTTGACAATGAAGTTTTTGTGATCGCTTTTGCGATTGCGAAACAATGTTTTAATGGCAAAAATTTGCTTAACAATGATCAGTTCCCTGCTTCGGGAACTGATTTTTCACTAAACGACGATTTCGAAACAGCTTATCGGCAGCTCTAAAACGGCCGCCCCCTGTGCAAAATGGCTCCCCGCTGTGTTTTCAGGACGGATTCCTCGCTTTACAGGCACTGAAAATGGCCATCCTAAGGAGTATCTTCGCTGGACGCTGAGGTATTTAGCCGGTTTCAATGCATTTCAATTGGGTTTTTCGTTTCGCTTGACGAGGATTTCACTTAACAGCGATTTCAACAGAATGAATTATCCTCGTCAAGCGAGGCACCACTGTATGATACCTACATGTGCTTTTTGTTGATTCTGGTCCCTACCTAGAATAACTTTAAAACCAGGCTCTCGGAACCACAACTCTGCTCTATATAAAAGGAAACCCTGGCATGGATTGAACAGCACAGAGGCTTTAGAACTGAGTACACAAGTTTATTGGAACCATCACACTATTACACATGCAAGTGGCAACTACAAACCACTCTCCTAATGGTGGAACTCTTTGCTGTAGGGGTGAAGCGTCCATCAGCAAGCTGCTGAGTCCTAGGGCGCCCCCCGGAGAAAGAAATAGGAAGCTATTTGGGTTTTATGTTTCTTTAATAACTGCCCTCCTCTTGGCCTCATTATCAACTTCTCTTTCCTTGTGCCCACCACACACCCACAGCCTATACACCTCCACCCTTAAAAACCTGTGAAATTCTAAAGCTTTCTCATCATCTCTCTTGCCATGTTTCCTGCTTCAACTGGGGCTGAACAAGATCAGTGGCCCCCAGATGTTCCTGAACTAAAACTCCCAGAAGCCTTCACCACCACCTCTGCTGGCCAGGATTTCTGGGAGTTGAAGTCCAAGAACATATGGAGGCCCAAAGTTGTGGACCACTGAACTAGATGACCTTTGAGACCGTTTCCGGCTCTATCTTTCTGCAACTCTGTGCTCTTCCCTCTATTAGTTCCTTCTTTGCATTTCTTTTTTCTCAGAGTCCCTCTGGATGTGATGCCCAAGCTAGATGCAAAAATGAGAACTACATTCCAATTCTCTTCTACGCTCCTGGCTTGAACACTAATGATAAAAATTGCTGACAGGAACTAGAGATGAATTTATTTACCAATGAAGGGAGGAAATGACATAGCACTAGACCTGAAGAGTACATGCTGAAAACCTCGGGGGAGTCTTCTAACTGAACTTTTTCACCCCACTCTGTCCCATTTACTATACAATTGACGGTTGCACAAGGTTTGTGTATCTGGCTTGGGAATTTGATTCTCCACTGTGTCTCCTGGGAGTAGAGCCTGCCTACGTGGCCTTGGGCGAAACTTACACAGGTCCAGGTCTCCCACAGAAAAAGGGAATGGGAGACCACTTCTGAGTACTCTCTACCTAAAAAACCCTGGAAAAGGGGTTGCCATGAATCAGAAGAAACATGGCAGCACACAATTATTATTAACACACTCGGGTGCACACGCAGGCACATGACAAGACACATCCTAGCACCTAGCCGATTAGCTGCAATTAGCCAGCACTCTGCACAAAGCTTAGGAAAACACTAATAAGAAATTCTGGTCGATGTCTTTTGCATAAAATAGGGTAAAAAAATGCAAGACACAGAGTTTGATGGGGGAGGGGGAATAAAACTTTTTCAAGAGACTATTCCCGAAATTCTGGAGTTGTAGTTTTTAAATAAATATTTAACGCATTTATACGGATTCTCTACCTACATGCTATTATCAACCCACCTGAATTTTGAAGCTGACATGCGGCCATTTTGATTACCAAAATTATGGATGAATCACTTACACATGGCTTTCCTCTACGTGAATTCAGTGATGCTTCTTTATGTCGAGTTTATGAAAATACTATCCATAGGGTTCCTTCCAGCTATTTAATTCTAAGGTGATGATTATTATTGTTATATTGGGAGAATCTCCTTCAATTTTCCCCAACAGGAACCCTTTGACCTCAATCCTTCCATCAGAGGGTCGTTCCACATGCCACAGACTGTCTGTCTTCTCCTCATCACGGACTCTCTCGGTCAACAGGAAGAGAGCTGACTAAAATTTTGCCACGTGTAAGGCATCTGTGTGTCTTCCTTCCAGTGTGTTCTATTTCTCTTTCCATTCTCGTTGCCCTGAAAGTCTTCTCCCACCCTGCCATATTATGCCCTTGTTGATAGTCAGTACACCTTTTGCTGTTATGGGGTCTCCTTCCTCATTACTGGCATTTTAAGGGTTTCTCCCCAGTGTGTACTCTTTGGTGGCTGCTAAGGTTTGCACTTTGGGTGAAACTCTTTCCACACTCCTGGCACTGAAAGGGCTTCTCCCCTGTGTGGATTCTTTGGTGGGATGTCAGGTTAGTCCTGCGATTAAAGCTCTTCCCGCACTCCGGGCATTTAAAGAGGTTCTCCCCCGTGTGCGTCCGTTGGTGGCAGGTGAGGCTTCGGCTGTAACAGAAACTTTTCCCACACTCCTGGCATTTAAAAGGTTTCTCCCCTGTGTGTGTCCTTTGGTGAGAGATCAGGGTTGGGCTGTAACGAAAACTTTTCCCACACTGCTGGCATTTAAAGGGCTTCTCTCCGGTGTGGATTCTCTCATGGGAGATCAGCTGCTGACTTCTCCTGAAGCTTTTCCCACACTCCAGGCATTTGAAGGGTTTCTCTCCTCTGTGCATTCTCTGATGGTAGTTAAAGCCTGTGCTCTCCGTGAAGCTTTTCCCACACTCCTGGCATTTGTAGGGTTTTTCCCCAGTGTGGATTCGCTGGTGGAGTGTAAGATGCGAGCTGCATGTGAAGTTTTTCCCACATTCCTGGCATTTGAAGGGTTTCTCCCCGGTGTGCGTCCTTTGATGTACAGTGAGTTCCCCATTCTGAAGGAAAGTTTTCCCACACTCCAGGCATTTGTAGGGTTTCTCCCCTGTGTGGGTCCTTTGATGGCGGGTCAGGTATGTGCTACAGCTAAAACTTTTCCCACATACCGAACATCTAAAGGGTTTCTCCCCTGTGTGGATTCTTTGATGCAGGATAAGCTGGTGACTTTCTCTGAAGTTCTTTCCACACTCCGTACACTGGTATGGTTTTTCCCCTGTGTGGATTCTCTGGTGGGAAGTAAGATATGAGGGGCTGCTGAAACTTTTTCCACACTCTAAGCATGTGAATGGCTTCTCCCCTGTGTGGATTCTTTGATGCAGGATAAGCTGGTGACTTTCTCTGAAGTTCTTTCCACACTCCGTACACTGGTATGGTTTTTCCCCTGTGTGGATTCTCTGGTGGGAAGTAAGATATGAGGGGCTGCTGAAACTCTTTCCGCACTCTAAGCATGTGAATGGCTTCTCCCCGGTGTGGATTCTTTGATGATAGGTCAGACTTTGACTCCGGCAAAAGCTCTTTCCACACTCCAGGCACTTAAACAATTTTTCACCTGTGTGGATTCTCTGATGGGCGTTAAGGGCTCCTTTCTGCCTGAAGCTATTCCCACACTCCAGGCATTTAAATGGCTTCTCCCCTTTATGGACTATTTGATGGTAGTGAAAGCTTGTGGATTCTCTGAAGCTCTTCCCACACTCGAGGCACTTGAATGGTTTTTCCCCTGTGTGTATGCTTTGATGTACTCTAAGATGGCCGCTCTGGTGGAAACTCTTCCCACATTCTTGACATTTAAAGGGTTTCTCCCCCGTGTGGATCCTTTGGTGGGAGGTAAGGGCTGTGCTGTAATGGAAGCTCTTCCCACACTCTTGGCATTTGAAAGGTTTTTCCCCTGTATGTATTCGCTGATGTGGGATGAGTTGTTGGTTTCGTCTGAAGGTCTTCCCGCACTCCAGGCATTTGAAAGGTTTCTCCCCTGTGTGCATCCTCTGATGTGAAATAAGATGCGGACTAACTCTGAAACTCTTTCCACACTCCAGACATTTATAGGGCTTCTCCCCTGTATGAATTCTCTGGTGGCAGGTGAGGCTCTGACGCTGGCGGAAGCTTCTCCCACACTCCGGGCATTTATGTCTCTTCTCCCCTGTGTGTATACTTTCGTGGGTGATAAGGTTTCTCTTAAAACTGAAGCTTTTTCCACACTTCTGGCACTGAAAGGGTTTCTCTCCTGTGTGGATCCTTTGATGGGAGGTGAGCTCCCTCTGCTTTCTGAAGCCGAGGCCACAATCTGCACATTTAAACGGTTTCTCCCCCGCGGGACTGTTCTGAGGGTGACCCACTGCCGATGTATGAGAGATGCTATTCTCACAGTCAGGCCTCTCCTTCCTTCTCTCGTCATCAATTGGGGTCTGGTGGGCCAATCCTTCACTTAAATCCCCATCCAGACAGCCATTCCTCCCCTCGTTTCTTTGGTCTCCCACTTTTCCCCTCATTTCATCTTGATCTCCATCATCATCTCTCCTGCGGAGGTTGTTATTGCTTTCCACCACTTTTTTACATAGTCCTGTTTCACTCGTTCTTCCCCAGACGATCCTCTCTGGAAAAAAAGTTAGACAATCAAACCTGAGTGGAAAGAAGAAATGCCATTTCAAAACAAGGAACTGACCCAATAAAACAGGACAGAGAATGCTACAAATACAGAAATCTGCTCTCCTCAGACACGCCATGTGACACTTAGACTGACTTTGCCACCAATGAGAAATCAAGAGATTAATTTCTGATTCATCCCAAACCAAGGGAGAGCACTAGTCAGCGAGGGTGAAACAAAACCCCTCAGCTGTTCTTAGATCTGAACTAAGGCCGGTGTCTCTTTTTTTAGTTTCCACCCGTGGCTGGCAGGATGTGTTCAACAAG
>NW_018152006.1:59896-88565 GCF_900067755.1 Pogona vitticeps
AAGAGCCCATCTGGTAAGCGCCCCCTGCCGGTTTTCTCCCCCCCCCCCCCACCCCGGTCCCTCTTCTGGTTTTTGTTATTTTAGATGGTTTTGTTTTCTTTTAATCCAGCGCTTATGCAACATGTCTGGTTCTATGGGGCAGTTTGTGTGTGTGTGTGTGTGTTTGAATGAGAACTGCAAACACAAACGTCTTCGTATGTACAGTATATGTATATGTGTGTACTGTATATGTATGTGTATGTATATATATGCACGCATATATATACTATATACACACACACAGTATGTATGTGTGTGTGTGTGTATATATATGTATATATATGTATATATGTATGTATATGTATGTATATGTATGTATATATATACTGTATACACACAGTGTGTCTGTATATGTGTGTGTATAAACACACACATATACACACAGTGTGTATACATACATACATACATGCATGCATACGTGTGTGTGTACAGTACATATACAATACATATACATATATATGTATATATGTATATATTACCCTTACAAAGGGTCTCTAAAGCCCTGAAATAAAAGTCAAATTCAAGTGAAAATACATAAGATCACTGTGTGGATTCATCCTTCCAAGTGCCTCCTCCTGCACAAAAATCCGTGGGAAAAGATGGCAGGGGGGAACCCAGCAGCTCCTGCCTCTTCTTTTTCCAACGGAAACTTTGAATCACAGCTCCTTCCTAAGATTTCCCCACCTGTTAGGCTGAAGTCCATATGGACCATAAGGGGTTACCCTTGTTTTTAAGGTGGAGACCTGTTTCCAAATTCTTCCTTCATATTATATGGGTTGGGTTTTTTTTGTCTATGACAGCTGAGGTGGTGAGCTTCCCGGGTCCTGCCTTGGTGGGATAGAAAGAAAATCAATCTATCAGTCAATACTGCTGTGCTCCATGTTTTTATTTTCTTCTATGGTTTTAATTGTAGTTATTGTATTACAATTTTACCCTCACATCACTTTATGATTTTTGATTTCCATCCCTATATATTAATGTTGCTATTTCCTATTTTGTTCCTGTACTGTTTTTTGTTATTCGTTGTAAACCACCCAGAGTGGTACCTCCCCCTTTAGGGGCATCAGGGAGTGTCTGAATTGGCATTGAGAGAGATGGAACATTTATCAGGTAATTTGCTGGCCCTATGGTGTCTCAAACTTGAAACCCCAGATATTTTTGGATTACAAAAACTCCAACCCATTGGATGTGCTGCCTAAGGCTTCTGGGAGTTGTAGTGTGAGGACCTATCAGCCCGCAGTTTTGGGATCTCCTTTAGCCTCTTGTGACAAGGGCAGTAGAACTTGGAGTTTATATGTACTTTTTAAAAGGCAAGGATGGGCAAATTTTAGGGACAGAGATGGCCACAAATTTTAAAAAGCACCAAATTTATTCAGAAATCATGAATTCATTGATCCATATTTACACAAGTCAATGGCCTAGACAAATATGGATTGGATCAACCTATTTTTAGCAAATTTTGTGAATTCGGGGTGGGTTCTTTGTGGGTGTATAACATGGACCGCCAAAAACCAAACGTCACCAAACTTGGATGGATTGTAGAGGAGGGTAAGAGGAAGCTTCCGTGTGAATTTGGTGTCTCTAGCTGCTTTGAAGGCCATTTTATAGAGCTGTAAAGTAAATCATGAATTGATGAATCAGTTCATCAGCAAAAAAAATACTTGATTTGTGAGTCATCGACCCTGACGAACGACAAATCAAAACAAATATATTCAGAGATTGTCTCCCAGAAATGATGTCAAGAGGCAAATCAGGTTCATTGATCCTGTTGGAATTAGAGCAACCTGCACATTATGCCTTTAGCAAGGTTGGATGGGAGGGACTTTGCGTGAATGTCAATCATGCAATACAGCCAATTGTTTCCCTCTCTACCTCAGATTCCCTTTCCCGCCTTTTCATTTTTCACCTGGGTCAGAGTTCGGCGTGAGTTAGTAATGGCAGCATTCTGTGAGGGTTAAATTCTCATTAGTCATGGAGAACAGTTAGAATATGAGTAAAGTATTTATGCTATCAGTTAGTCAAAATAATAAAAATAAATTTAAAAAATATAATAAAATAATGATGCTAAACAGTTAAGATTTTAAACAAGACTTGTGTAACAAGTGAATGGGATTCCCAGTGTGGTGTAGTAGTCAATAAGAGTGACAGACTAGGACTCCAGAGAACAGGGTTCTAATCTCTGTTCAGCCCCTGGGGAAGTGAAAGTGATAAAACCACTCCTTAAATATCTCACTTACCTGTCAAGATTGTTGTGAGTTCTGACTTGACAACACACACACACATACAAGTAAATATGTTTTTATTGTGATATATATTATGATTTTGTAAATAAAACAGAAACATTTTTATTTTATCTCAATACCAGATTCTCTGATTGAATCAATTGGGACTATGTGCCAGTTGAGGTAAAACTAACTAATAATAAGGGGTGATATATTTGAGGGAGACTTGTAATTATAATAATCTGTTCTGTAAATCCTTGTCTGGATTTTTCTCCACTGTGTAGCTGAAGATTTATAGGCCAGCAGTTTTCGACACTCTGAATGATGCTAAACAGTTAAGATTTTAAACAAGACTTGTGTAACAAGTGAATGGGATTCCCAGTGTGGTGTAGTAGTCAATAAGAGTGACAGACTAGGACTCCAGAGAACAGGGTTCGAATCTCTGTTCAGCCCCTGGGGAAGTGAAAGTGATAAAACCACTCCTTAAATATCTCACTTACCTGTCAAGATTGTTGTGAGTTCTGACTTGACAACACACACACACATACAAGTAAATATGTTTTTATTGTGATATATATTATGATTTTGTAAATAAAATAGAAACATTTTTATTTTATCTCAACACCAGATTCTCTGACTGTATCAATTGACACTATGTGCCAGTTGAGGTAAAATTAACTAATAAGGGGTGATATATTTGAGGGAGACTTGTAATTATAATAATCTGTTCTGTAAATCCTTGTCTGAATTTTTCTGCACTGTGTAGCTGAAGAGTTGTAGGCCAGCAATAAATAAAATAGAAACATTTTTATTTTATCTCAACACCAGATTCTCTGACTGTATCAATTGACACTATGTGCCAGTTGAGGTAAAATTAACTAATAAGGGGTGATATATTTGAGGGAGACTTGTAATTATAATAATCTGTTCTGTAAATCCTTGTCTGAATTTTTCTGCACTGTGTAGCTGAAGAGTTGTAGGCCAGCAATTTTCCACACTCTGCCAATAAGAAAAGTCAGCTGAGAGGAAACAAGGAGAGCGCAAAAGAAAATCAGAATCCACCCACAATTTTCCACACATTCTGCCAATAGATTCTACTGCTGCCTATTACTTAAAATCCTTTCCCTGTTTCCCAGGCAATTTGCTATCCCAAAGGCTTCCCAAACTTGGAACTCCAGATATTTTAGTAATACAAACTCTGAAAGCCTTAAACCACTTTATTCTGGAGAAATATTCAAGATATCAAAATATTGATGTCATGGGCCTGCGTTGATTATTGATCACAAGCAAGTGCTTAAGGGAAGCTGTACCTAAGCAATGCTTAAAAACCTATTTTTTCCCGAAATGTTTCCTTAACGTTATAATGGCTCAGATTTTTTTAAAAAAGAATCAGTATCATCTTTAATATTTAAAGAAGCTCATCTCATGAGCTGTCCTGGATCCGGCCTTGGTGGGATATAAAGACAATAAATCCATCAGTACAAAGGCCCCTCAAAGAAGGATTTTCCTTAGTGAGTGACTGTCTCTGAGAAAATAAATGGGATGGTTTATATTTCCTTGTTTCTAAATCTGTTTTTCACATTATTTTTACCTAACATTTTAGATATTAATTTAGATAATTAATTCTTCAACGTTTGAATCATTTACTGTCTTTATCTTTTAATATGATGTTTTTCATGATGTAGCCCACCCTAGATCCTTTTCAAGGAGAAAGATGGGGTAAAATATATATTTTAAATAAATGTAAATAAATCAGGACAAATAATAACAATCTGGTTGATCAACCTCTGTGAGAATCTTGCAGGTACATCCTTTGACTAACACTAGAAAGGGCTGTCACATTTCTCTCTTTGCTAGAGGGGGATATTAGCTTTTCAACTCAACAGGTGTAATTTGCATGAGCAATAGCATTTAAAGAAGAAGAGCCTCGTGGCGCAGTGGTTAAAACGCTGTACTGCAGCTAAAACTGTGCTCACGACCTGGGGTTCAAATCCCAGGTAGCCGGCTCAAGGTTGACTCAGCCTTCCATCCTTCCGAGGTCGGTAAAATGAGTACCCAGCTTGCTGGGGGGGCAATGTGTAGCCTGTATAATTAAACTGTGAGAATCTTGCAGGTACATCCTTTGACTAACACTAGAAAGGGCTGTCACATTTCTCTCTTTGCTAGAGGGGGATATTAGCTTTTCAACTCAACAGGTGTAATTTGCATGAGCAAGAGCATTTAAAGGCTTACAATGGCAGATTATTTTTAGGGAGGGGAAGCCCCTTAACCAAAAGGAGACACCTATGGCCATTCAAGGAACAGGGAAACAGGGAAAGATTAATAGAAGAGCGATAATTAAAGCATGCCTCATGCTAAACTGCAGCTTTCCATGACAGGCTCTCAAAAGTAATACGTAAACATTTCATGGAGGCTGTGAAAAACCTACATCTGTTTCTAACCATGGATCTCACCAGGGTTTTCCCACCATTTTCTCACAGAATATCATAGATGTTATGGCAAGAAATAAAGTGGAATGGCTTATCATCTTTGTCCAGCAGAGAGGAGCAAAATAAAGTCCGTTTGGTTTCGCTTAGTGTCTTAATTGGTGACATAATTAGCCTTCCCACTGATGTTTGTGAAGGTGGACTCCCCCATGAGCCAGATTTTATTCTCCTGAATCATTTTTAGCAGCTCATCGACTTTGTTACTTGAATTGAAAATCTGTTTTTCCCACTCATTTTTATTTCCTTTCTTTTTAGGAGGAAAATGTCAAAGAGGAGAAACAAAAGAGCTGGCCATCAAGTGCCAGAAGAAAAGGGGGAATGTCCGAATGCAAAGGAGGATGAGAATCAAGACGGAATGAAGAACCTGGGAGGAAAACTAGTAGATGAGAAGATGGATGGACCCATTGCTTGTCCAGAGGAAGTCCAAGACCATCAGAAAACTCCCACAGGAGAGGAGAGCGATGAGTACTCCAAGTGTGGGAAAACCTGTGCACATAAAATGGCACTTGATTGCCATGGGAAGATTGACAAAGACGAGAAACCATTTACATGCCTGGACTGTGGAGAGAGTTTCAGTCGTTCTGCAAACCTTGTTAAACACCTCAGTATTCACACAGGTGAGAAGCCGTTTGAATGCCTGGAGTGTGGAAAAAGCTTTAGAGTAAGGGAAAGTCTTACAACCCATGAAAGAATTCACTCAGGGGATAAGCCATTTAAATGTCTAGAATGTGGAAAAAGCTTCAATCAACGTGCAAACCTTGCTACCCATCACAGGACCCACACAGGCGAGAAGCCCTTTGAATGCCAGGAGTGTGGGAAAACCTTCAGAGTGAGGGAACATCTTACAACCCATGAAAGAATTCACTCAGGGGAGAAGCCATATACGTGCCTGGAGTGTGGAAAGAGTTTCAGTCGAAGTGGAAGCTTTGCTAGACATCACAGGACACACATAGGCGAGAAGCCCTTTGAATGCTTGGAGTGTGGGAAAACCTTCAGAATGAGAGAAAGTCTTATAACCCATGAAAGAATCCACTCAGGAGAGAAGCCTTTTACGTGCTTGGAGTGTGGGAAGAGTTTCAGTCAACATGCACACCTTGCTACCCATCACAGGACCCACACGGGCCAGAAACCCTTTGAATGCCTAGAATGTGGGAAAACGTTTGGACAGAGAGCACATCTTATAACCCACGAAGGAATCCACACAGGGGAGAAGCCGTTTAAATGTCTGGAGTGCGGAAAAACTTTCAGCCAGAGCTCAAGCTTGAATTTCCATCATAGAATCCACTTTCAGCCAGAGTTCAAGCTTGAATTTCCATCATAGAATCCACACAGGGGAGAAACCATTTGAATGTACGGAATGCGGAAAAACCTTTAGGTTGAAAAACTTCCTGATTAGCCATCAAAGTACACATAGGAAAAAGAAGTCATTTAAATGACTGAAGTGTGGAAACACATTGGGATAAATCATTTGAGCACCTCCAAAAAACCAAAATGCTCTTGGTTGTTGTGGGGTTTTTTGGCCGTGTTCTGAAGGTTGTTCTTCCTACCGTTTCGCCAGTCTCTGTGGCTGGCATCTTCAGAGGACAGCAGCCTGTGCTCTGGGGCTGTCCTCTGAAGATGCGGGCCACAGAGACTGGCGAAACGTTAGGAAGAACAACCTTCAGAACATGGCCAAAGAGCCCGAAAAACTCACAGCAACCATTAGATCTCGGCTGTGAAAGCCTTCGCGAATAAAATGCTCTTGTTTTCCCTGATTCACACTGGGGAGAAACCAGACAATTATCTGGAGTGTAAAAAGAGATTCAATGCATATTGTCAAAACAATAATAAATATTTGTGTCATCCAGACAATTTTGAGTTATGGTGGCTATTTTCAGGGTTTTCCAGGCAGATAACCCATGACAACCATCGGCCTGTCCCAAACTATCTGCCCGCATTCATGCTGCAGGACACACTTTAAGGCTGGTTTTCTGTACTGGGGTAGGTGTTGCTGACCTGACTGTGGAGGAACACCCTGTAGTTCCATTGTCATGGACAGATCAGTACCTTGTTTCCCTAAAAATAAGACCTAACCTGAAAAGAAGCCCTGGTATGATTATTCAGGAGGCTCGCGATATAACCCCTACCCCAAAAATAATCCCTGTTCAGTGAAAGCCCACCTGCCACCATTGTGCAGTAACCAGAAGATGAAATGACCGTATTTAAATAATGAAAAAATGAAAAAATAAAACATCCCCTGAACGCCACCATTGTGCAGTAACCAAAAGATGAAATGACCGTATTTGAATAATGAAAAAAATGAAAAAATAAAACATCCCCTGAAAATAAGCCACAATGCAAAAATTAATATAAGACCCTGTCTTCTTTTTGGGGAAACACGGTGTATGGTGGGGTTTGGACTCAATGGAAATCAGAACCTTTGCTGGGGGACAGACTAAGATGGTCCATCCCAGAAAGCTGATGAATCCAAGTGGTTTCCTGATGGCAGTCGAGGAATTTCGTAACACCTTGGGGGGTGATTCTGTTGAAGCCCTGGTTGATCTGTGGAATGGGGAAACGGCAAAAAAAAAAATAAAATAGACAGGATTGGCTCTAAATGTCTATTCCCACAAAGTAGAGTACAGTATATAACAGTCACAAATAATTATTTAAAAATTACAAGCATTGCAAGCCAAAAGGTGAGTGAGTAAAACAAGGAGGGAAGGGAGGACAAAGCAAAGTAGCTGGATGTGGCTGGAGAAGGAGGTACCTGCTGTTTGTGCCATCTGCATTTACATAAAGGAAATTAAGCATTTTGACCTTTAAAGGGATTTTTATATGAGCTATAAGATGGTAATTACATAGTCTGCCGTTTGGTCTGCTACATGGGGATCATTGGATTTTACTCCTTCACTTGAGGACTTTTTCCTTGGTTTTTGAACAAGGTGAAAAAAAGTTTTGAACAAGGTGAGCATTTTATTTTTTTATGTACACGACCTCGTTTTCATTCAAGCAAATGGAAAGTAGATCTTTTCCATTCCTCTTAAGAGCATGTGCTGCCCTCCTAGATCCATTTACTTGGAAGTAAGGGCCATTGAGCTTCAAGGGGCTTGTATCTTAGTACACTCGTAAAAGACGGCAATGCGGGCTTTTCCCTGCCATCCACCTCGAATTTCAGTGCCTCCTCTTCCTCGGGCATTTTTAACCTCCTGCCAGGAACTGTTTAGTCAAAGACAGCCACTCCTTGGTTCAATTTTATAATCAAATTGGGAAATAAATCCCACAGACAATGGGCTTTCATTCACAAAAAAATGCACTGTAAATTCCAGGGAGAAAAAAAAATAAGGGGAGTTGTTACAATAGTAGAAACCAGGAAAAGAATCACCATAATTGCAAGGTTGGAATGTTTTCCTTTGGCCTCCTGTGAGCGAAGCAGAGGAAGGACCTTAGCGCTTGGCTCTGAAGGGGTTAAGAGCAACAGAGTGTGACATTCCTAGAGGGGAAGAAAAAAAATATGGAGAGGAAGAGGAAGCCTTTTTTTCACCGGAAGTGTTCTTCCTTCTCCCCTCCCCGAAGGTCCTCCCCCTTTCTCCTACGGAACCGCCAATCTGAATGGGGACTCTGGAAAGATACTTTTTCCTGTGGACTACAACTCCCATAACTCTTCCACGGTCTGGTTCGACTTTGACGGACTGTGGTCTGAAAAAAAGTAACATTTCCAAAGCTTTTTTTAAAGGAAAGGTGCAAAGCCCTCCTTAAAAAGTTGCGCTAAATTTCCCTGGATTTCCTCCACTCTGGATCGCTCTTCTTACCCTTCCTTCTGACTCCTCCGGATCCTGACCCTCAGAAGAAAGTCCTTGCGTGTCTTTTTTTCTTCCTCAGTAACTGCGGTCTGGAAAGATACCTTTTCCGGTGGACTACAACTCCCATAACTCTTCCACGGTCTGGTTCGACTTTTACGAACTGTGGTCTGAAAAAAAGTAACATTTCCAAAGCTTTTTTAAAGGAAAGGTGCAAAGCCCTCCTTAAAAAGTTGCGCTAAATTTCCCTGGATCTCCTCCACTCTGGATCGCTCTTCTTACCCCCTTCTTCTGACTCCTCCGGATCCTGACCCTCAGAAGAAAGTCCTTGCGTGTCTTTTTCTTCCTCAGTAACTGCGGTGCCTTCAGGAGCGGAGGGAGCTTTACCTGGAGGGAAGGGCTGGAAACGAAGGAACATCAACCTTGATTTTCTGCAGGTGAATCGCAGGTATCTTTGCTTCCTGTGTGACTTTTTTCTTCTAACTTCATCTCATGCTTTGAGCCTCATTATTCCATCCTGCACTTTTTTCCTTTGTTCATTTTATCATGCAGAGGAACAAAATGCTTCTCTTTGGACTACATGTCCCAGAATCCTCCATCCAGCATAGCACCTGCCAGGGTGGCCGGAGGATTCTGGGAAATTTAAGTCAAATAAATTTATTATATACGTAGTATACCCATACAATGAAGTTCACAGAGACACCCCGAGACCAGACCCACATGCACACAAAAATAAACTTTTCCCCTCACGGATATTGCATTGTTTCTGAAAGATATAAAAAGGTCAAATTTTGTTCCCTCATAGAACACTTAGGGACTATTTCCAGTGGGGTGGTGGGTAGAGCTGATTTAGCTATGACTAGTGTACATTACAAGGGGTTGTAAGTTTGGTTGTGACACCCGCTCTCTACCCCTATTTATTGGAGCTTCCTGAGGGATTTGGACTGCAGACACTTTTGCTGTTTCCCAAATCTTGAAATATCTCCTTTTCTAAACGACCACTCCAGTGGCAGAACTGGTCAGGAGATGTTGTAAACTGAGCTCGCCCACACATTCACACCTCCAGAAACCTCTAATTTTACTTTTGAGCTGTTCCAGAAAGAGTCAAGGAGAAAAGGATGCAAGGAGAAAAAAAAGCTTAGAAGTAACTAGTTATGGTATTTCAGAAAGAGTCAAAGAGAAAAGGATGCAAGGAGAAAAAAAGCTTAGAAGTAACTAGTTATGGTAAACACAGTTACCAGTGAGTAATTGCTGTTGGGTAGTGAGCAGTGTAACAAGCTCTTACACAGTTAGATTAGAAGTTACTTGCTCTCTAAGGTGAAGCCTTGCACACTGGACCAAACTGATCAAAAAGGCAACAATAATAACATTAACAATCATAACAACAATAACACTAATTATCATAATAATATTCATTAAAATGTAGAAAAACAAACAGGCCACAAATCACATACCCTATGGTGTCTGTATAGAAATAGAAGGAGTATTGGAAACAAACAAAAAGAACTGGAAATTTAAATTCAGGAGGGTAAGTATGACTTGATAGGAATAACTGAAACTTGGTTTGGATGACTCCTATGTCTTGAATACGGTAAGCGAGGGATATAAACTGATCAAAAAGAATAGAGAGAATAAAAAGGGAGGTAGAGTTGCAGCATATGTCAAAAATATGCATTCCTGCACAGATATACAGGACGAGGAGATTGGCTGTACCATCGAGAGCATATGGATCAATCTAGTTGGGGCAAAAGGCAAAAGGAACTTGGTAGTTAAGAGTCTACTACTGACTGCCCAATCCAAGAGAGAAAGCGGGTGGAACTTTTGAAAAAGAAATTGCAGGGTTTTCAAAGAGACATGACGTAGTAGTGATGCGAGATTTCAATTATCCAGATATATGTTGGGAAGAAAATTCTGCCAAGTATGGCCCTGATTTGTATGGCTGATAATTCCTGGCTTGTGTGGCTGCTAATTTTCTCCTACAAAAAATGGAGAAAGAAATTAGAGGATTTGCTATCCTTGAGAATGTACTAAGTACGAACAATTTCTATCATCACATGAAGACATGCAGAAAGATACTCTGAGGAAGTAAGTAGCACCAGGAAGAGACGACACCAACCATTCTTTAAGGACAAATTCGTGTGACACTAGATTCTCCTGGCGTTAGAGGTACTCTTCATTCATTCATTCATTCATTCATTCATTCATTCGTTCATCATTTTGGAACAAGAGGAAAACGAGACAGAAATAGAAGGTTTGAAATCAACTTGGAAATGCAATTTAAAGACAGAAATTAAAACAGAGGATTGGACAAAAATTTGGAAGATGAGAGTTTTAAGATTAATGTTGGTAAGAATAAATTTTTTTTTATTAGTTTAAGGTGGTACATGACCCCAGTGAAATTGAATATAATAAATTCAGACTATTCTAAGGCCTGCTGGAAATGTGATGAAGAAATTGGCACGTATTATCATATGTGGTGAGAGTAAATGGATTCGGAAATTTTGGAAATTGATTTTTAAGGAAATATATGATATATTTGGAAAAGATATTGAATTCAATTCTAAAATTGCGTTGTTGTCTATTTTTGATAAGATATAACTTGATTATTGCTCAAAGGAATTGATTTCCAATTTTATGACAAGTGCCAGAATATTAATAGCTAGATTCTGGAAAGATAAAAATGATATTAAATTAGAAGATTGGTATAATGAAATATGGGACATTGCATTAAATGATAAATTGACTACTAAACCTAAGATGAACAGAGGGGAAATAAGTTCAAATATTTTTATGCTATTTGGGGTAGATTTATTGAATGTGTATTAATTAAAGGAAAGAACAATCAATACAATTTTGGAAAAAACGTTTGCATTAAAAGTATTGCTCCAAAGGGTCCCGTGAGTATGGGGGTGCACTGTGGTCTAGGTTGTATTACTAAGTGTTTTGTATTCTTGTATATGATTTTGTTTTGGAAATTAAAAAAATAATTTTATTTAAAAAATGAATCTACTTGGTAACTGACTCAGGTTAAATCAGCCATTTTTACTTTCAGTATATATTTAATACATATTTAATACATTTCAAGATCAAAATCTCAACAAGTTCCGCTCTATTCAGCACTGGTTAGGCCTCACCATGAGTATTGTGTCGATTTCTGGACACCACACTTCAAGAAGGATGCTAACAAACTGGAATAAGATTAGAGGAGGTCGACAAGGATGATCAGGGGCTGGAAACCAATCTTTATAAGGAAAGGCTGAAAGAACTGGGCATGTTTAGCCTTGAGAAAA
This sequence comes from Pogona vitticeps, assembly GCF_900067755.1. NCBI lineage: Eukaryota > Metazoa > Chordata > Lepidosauria > Squamata > Agamidae > Pogona > Pogona vitticeps. Next base: position 71,713 of record NW_018152006.1, read on the forward strand.
TAAGACTAAGGGGTGATGTGATAGCATTTTTCAAATATTTGAAAGGCTGTCATACAGAGGAGGGACAAGATCTGTTCTCGATCATCCCAGAGTGCACGACATGCAACAATGGGCTCAAGTTAAAGGAAGCCAGATTTTGGTTGAATATCAGGAAATACTTCCCAACTGTTAGAGCAGTATGACCCCAGAACCAGTTAAATTGGGAGTTGGTGAGGGCTCCAACAGTTGAGGCCTTCAAGAAAAACTTAGATAATTACCTGGCTGATATACTTTGATTGTATTCCTGCGTTGAGCAGGGGGTTGGATTTGATGGCCTTGTAGGCCCCTTCTAACTTCACTTGTCTATGATTCTTCTGGACACTTTCCACCTTCTCCACATCCTTTTTTTATTCTCCAGTATCCAGAATTGGACACAGGATTCCAGGCGGGTCTGACCAAAACAGAAAAAGGATGCCATATTACTTCCCTTGATCTGGACATGATTACTTCTACTGATTTGACTGGCTGTGTCCTGCCTCCCTCCCTCCCTGCCTTCCTTCCTTCCTTCCTTCTTCTATCGCACCACACTGATCATTTATATTGCTGAGAAGCTGGCTGTCACCCACTTTATATTTGTGCATATTTTTCCACTGTCTAACTGTGGGACTTTGCATGCTTCCCTGTTAATAGTCATCTCGTTTGTCTTTGTTTTGATAATACAGTATTTATAGTTCAGCTCATATCATCTACTCAAGCTGGGATGCAACAACAGCAGCTCCATTGTGGAAGAGGTACCACCCCTCTCTTCCACATCATCACAGCATGTGTTGCTCTCCACCCTTGGGCCACAGAGAGGGCCTCCCCCCAAGCAGGCCTTCATGACGGAGCAAATCTAGGGAGAGCTTCTCTTTCAAAATCTCTGGGAGGGCCAAGCTGTTTAGGGCTTTCTAGGTAAGCGTCAACGCGATGACTTCAGGCAGAAGCATTCAGAGCAGCCAGTGCAATTCTTGCAGAACGGCCGTCCTGAGCGCTTTGAAGGGAGCTCTTCTCCGATGCCCGTCTGCCACGTTTTGGCACTCACTGCAGGACCAAAAGTAGTGCTTCAGCTGGGCTTTTCCTGGACAGGTGTGACCTGGTCATAGTGACACATCCCTTGGTTGGATTCTTGTAACACACTCTACTTGGGGCTGCCCCTGGGAAGTGCTTTGAAACTTTACAGCTTCCAAGATGGTTGCTGGGATCACATAACCCCCCATTAGAGCAGCTCCCACTGGTTGCCATCTGTTTCCACACAGAATTCAATACGTTGGTTCTAACCTGTAAAGCTCTATATGGTTTGGGTCCAAGCTATCTCAAGAGCTACGTCTCCATTTATGAGCCTGCCAAGGTGTTCAGATCATCAGGAGAGGCCTTTCTCTCAGTCCTACAACCCCTGGGAATATCAGAGAGGACTTCTCTGTGACCGATCCCAGGCTCTGGGACTCCCTCCCCCTGGAGGCCAGGCTGGCCCCATCTTTCCTTTTCTTCCATGAGCAGGTAAAGACCTTTCTCTTCAGGCAGACCTTCTTCCAGGGACTGATTGTCTATCAGTCACTGAAAAAAATGAGATGGTTTATATTTCCCTGTGTGAGCCAGGAGGCAAGACGGTGTCACCTCTCACTGGAGTACCATCCATTCCCATCAAGGAGACAGAGAAAGGAGGGGAATATGGACTCACGATGCCTCCAGAGGAAACCTCGAAGGAGTCCCTCAAGGGGCGGAAGAAGAAGTGTGGAAGAAGAGAGAAGGGAAAGGAGTGAATGGCGAGCATGGGAGATAAAGAAGAGGTCTGAATCAAGAGGATCTGGGAGATATTGGAACCCGAGGAGGGGCCCAAGTGGGAAGAGTTCCTGGGAGAGGCATCTGGGCCCCTGTTGCCTATACAGAGGGGGAGGATGATGAAAGAAAGGTCACCTGCCGAGCAGCCGGGCCCTTGGAATTCGTGTTTTGGGAAACCCTTCATTTTAGAAAAAAAAATTAGAAGGCCCTTCCCAACCCGTTAGGGGACGTGGTGGCGCTGCGGGCTAAACCACAGAAGCCTGTGCTGCAGGGTCAGAAGACCAAGCAGTCGTAAGATCGAATCCACGTGACGGAGTGAGCCCCCCGTCGCTTGTCCCAGCTCCCGCTTTCCAACCTGGTGGTTCGAAAGCATGCAAATGCGAGTAGATAAATAGGGACCACCTCGGTGGGAAGGTAACAGCGTTCCGTGTCTTAAGTCGCACTGGCGATGTGACCATGGAAGATTGTCTTCGGACAAAATGCTGGCTCTATGGCTTGGAAACGGGGATGAGCACTGCCCCTAGAGTCGAACACAACTGGACAAAAATTGTCAAGAGGAACCTTTACCTTTACCTCCCAACCCGTTAGAGGGAAGAGATAAAGACTATGTTCCAGTTCATGATTATTTTTTATTCAATAGTTCTAAAATAAATGTTCAATAGTTACCATTGCAAATGGTGTCAGTATCTGATGAAATTATTAGAGATAAGGAAGAGCCACATGACCGTCCAACTGAATGCTCACCTTTTGCTTCTAGATTTTTTAATGCGTTTACCTAGGATTTTAAAAATAATGTTATTTATTCTTCTTTAATAGTTGAAGATTTTACTGCTTTAAGTTTTTAATATTGTGTTGTTAATTACATAAATTAGACTTCGATCTAGATGGGCAGGATATAAATTAAATAAATACGAATGAATAAATAAACCAGCTTGGATCATTTTTAAAGAGGTATGTGGAGTAAAATATTTTAGGTAGGTAGGTAGACAGACAGACAGATCAGGACAAATAAAATCTATGTAGCTGTGTCTTCAGTCAACCTCAGCTTTCACTTTTGCAGTGAGAATCTTGCCTATACATCTTTTGACTGACACTGTGATATCCCTCTGTTTGCTAAAGAGACAGATTAGCTTTTCACTAGTTTGCATGAGATAGAGCATTTCAGGGCTTTTTTAAATGGAGATGGGTGTGAACTGGAGGACAAGAATATAGAGGAAAAGGAGAGTGAGTTGTCCCCTCCCACGTTTAAGGCAGAGGATAGTAGCAGTGGTGTGGAAAAGGTGACAGAAGAAGTGAAGGGACTAGAGATTGGAGAAAAGCGGGAGGAGCCAAAGAAGGAGAGAAAGAGGGTAGATATTGTAACGGTCAGCTGAGAAACCTATACACTGGCACAGCTGGGCAGTGGAACAGCAGCCAACGAGGGGACGGAAGGTGGTGCTAAAGGGGGAGGAGCTGGGATATAAAGGGGTGTGTATGGTGTTTGAGAGATCAGTTGGGGAGATTAAGTGTTAGAGTGAGATCTGGAGAGATCTAGTGTGAGAGTGAAAGAGGCCTGAGTGCCTGAGGTGTCAGTGAGGGAAAGTCTATGTGCTTGATTTTAAATAATTAGAAGTGATTTACATCTTGATTATCTTCCAGAGATTTACTTATTTTCTTTTGTAATCAATAAACCAAGTTTTTATTTTTCAAAGAAACCCTTGTCCTTTTTCATTTAAAGGAAAGGTTGGTGGCAGCAAGAGAGTATAGTAGTGTGGTGGGCATTCAGAGAGGCCTGAGTAGGCAGGGACTTTGGAGTGGCCCGCCACGTTACAGATATGATCCTGACAACAGAGGAGGGAGATAAGAGAGGAGAGACAAGGAAGGTAGTTGTGTGGGAAGAGAAGAAACAGGAAGGAGAACTCAAGTATTCAAAATACCTGAGAAAGGGAGTGTAAGGGATGCAACACGAGGAGTGGTAGAAAGGGGAAAGAAGTGAGCAGTGTGATGATTTGTGTTTTTATGTGTATTAGGTCCAGAAAAGTGGACAGTTTTGGTTTATCCCTGAAGCCGAGATCCCTAGAGAAAGGTTGTCCAGCCGGGACCCATCTTGCCGAACCAGAAGCTGCCAGAGGGGGACTGGTCTCCCCACCAATGTGGTGGGACTATTTGTGCAGTGAGGAGTGGTTACCTGACAAAGCCCACGGATCATGAGAGGTTTGGGCCATCTCCCCGCTGAGGGAAAAAGATTCCTGTGACAGTTTGTCCCTTTTATGGACAGTTACCTGTAGATATTGCCCATGTTGGCCCTACAGAAGTTGTTATTGACAAATCCGTTAGTGCTGTTGATAAAAAGTTTATTACAAAGGACACGACTTCTCCTTTTTTTCCAACCAAAAATCAAGGAACTGTCATACACTGGTGACTACCGTTTCCTCACAGGACATCACAAGTCTGAAAAAGAGGTGGAATGGCTTATCTCATATCTGTCTGCGGAGAGGAGCAAGGCAAAATCCTTGTTTTAGTTTCCTCAGCATCTTAACTGGTGACAGAATCAACGTCCCCACAGAAGTTTGTGAAGGTGTGTCCACCCAGAGCTGGATTTTATTCTTCTGCATCCTTTTTTGTCCATTCATCAGGTTTGTTACTTAATCTGAAAATTTGTTTTCCACGCTCACTTTAATTTCCTCTCTTTTTAGGAGAAAAATGTTGACGAGAAGAAAGAAAAGAGATGGACATCAAGTGCCAGGGGAAAAGGGTGGAAGTCTCGATTTTGAAGAGGCTGTTGAGAATCAAGATGGAGCAAAGAAACTGGGAGGAAAGTGCATAGATGAGAAGATGGACGAATCCATTTCTCCTCCAGAGGAAGTCCAGGTTCCTCAGAAAACATCCAAAGGAGAGGGAAATAATGAGTGCCCTGAGTGTGGGAAAACCTTTCCCTGTAAATCAGCCCTAGACCGCCATGAGAAAGTTCACAAAGGGGAGAAACCATACAAACCTGTAGCACGTAGAAAGACCGTTGGTCAAGGGAAAAGAAAGTCATTGAAATGCTGGGAATGTGGAAAGAGATTCAGTCGGAGCGGTCTCGCCTTGCACCGAAGCGTGCACACTGGGGAGAAGCCATATAAATGTTTGGAGTGCGGAAAGACCTTCAGCCAGAAGTCAGGTTTAAATTCCCATCAGAGAATTCACACAGGGGAGAAGCCCTTTGAATGCCTGGAGTGTGGGAAACACTTCAGAGTGAAAGATATTCTTACAGCTCATCAAAGAATTCACTCAGGGGAGAAGCCATTTAAATGTCTGGAGTGTGGAAAGAGTTTCAGCCAGAACGCAAACCTGAAAACCCACCAGAGTACCCACAAAGAGGGGAAGCCATTTGAGTGCAAGGAATGTGGAAAATGCTTTAGATTGAAAGATTCCCTTCTTAGCCATCAAAGCGTTCATTCAAGAGAGAAGCCTTTTAAATGTCTGGAGTGCGGAAAGGCTTTCCGTTTGAAGGCAAGCCTTTCTTCACATAACAAGATCCACAAAGGCGAGAAGCCCTTTGAATGCCAAGAGTGTGGGAAGACCTTCAGCCAAAAAAGTAACCTTATTTCCCATAAAATAATTCACACTGGGGAGAAACCATATAAATGTCTGGAGTGTGGGAAGACTTTTGTGCAACGTTTCCCCCTTATTATTCACACAAGGATTCACACAGGAGAAAAGCCGCATAAATGTCTGGAGTGTGGGAAGAGCTTCATACGTGGTGGAGATCTTGTTAAACATAAGCGCACCCACACGGGGGAGAAACCCTTTAAGTGTAATGAGTGTGGAAAGTGCTTCATTACAAAGTCAGCACTTACTAGCCATCAAATAATCCACACAGGAGAGAAACCATTTAAATGTCCGGAGTGTGGAAAGGCCTTCAAACGAAAGGAAGAATTGAAGATGCACCATGCAACTCATATCGCGGAGAAATGTTATAAATGCTTTGAATGTGGAAAAAGCTTAAAGTCAGCCCAGACCCTTAGACAACACCAAAGAGTCCATACAGGGGAGAAACCCTTTAAGTGTCAGGAATGTGGAAAGAGCTTCAGTGAGAGTGGTAAGCTGACTATGCACTCCCGAATCCACACAGGGGAGAAACCTTATAAATGCCTGGAGTGTGGAAAGAACTTCAGTCAAAGGAAGAGCCTTCGTTCCCATGAAATGGTTCACAAAGGAGAGAAGCCCTTCAAATGCATGGAGTGTGGGAAAAGCTTCCTTTCAGGTGGAAGTCTCAATAAACACCACAAAATCCACACCAAGTAGAGAGCATTTTACTATCAAACATTCTTGCTCGAAATAAATGACAGTAGTGTTCCCAATACGGTGAAAAGGGGTTTTCTAAAACTGGTGTCAGGGACATCTTCAAATGGACTTCTGTACCCATTTCTCAGAGGGACGTGGTGGCGCTGCGGGCGGACATCTTCAAAAGGACTTCTGTACCCATATCTCACTTGTTTTTTTTCTTGAGTAGGAAAGGGGTGAGAAGGTTGCTTTTAGCAACAGCCCCAATAAAATAAAATAAATTTGTGACTTTGGAGGAGACATTTATATCCTTTCCAGGTGAACCACAGTAAAGAGTGTGTCTCTCTAGTCCCCTGATAAACTGGCGTGGTCCTGATCAGCGCAGTGCCCTCTGGGAGACACCAGGCCTACAAGAAGAATCACTTGGTGCAGAGATTATGGTTGGGAGAGAAGGACTCTGGCCACACCTTATTGTACATGACCTTCCCTTGTGAAAAGTTGTCTTCTCTAACTCGTTCAGAGAGTCTAGGAAGAGTGCGAGGCAGCCTTCTTTCCTTCCTTCCTGAAATACCTCTCCTGTATATGGTTCTGGACTATACCCAGCCTCGTATTTGATCCAGATGGAAAATGAGAAGCAGAAGTAGGTTCACAGAAACCAAATTAAGGTCTTGAAACCAGCACTGTCATAACAGAAACATTTATTTTAGGAAAAAGAAGACCAGACATGGCCAGTAATATTAAGACTTTTTTTGTTTATTCTTTGAGTTCCATGTGTGTTGTTGTGTTGTGCTGGCTCTCGTATGGAATATTTTGGTGCCCATCACATCCAGATGCTGACCAATAGCTGTTATCACCACTGAAGTATCTGCTGGAGAAATGCCGAACTTGAAATTGGTTCGGCTTCAAGGGGGACAGTTAGAAGGATGCCCTTGTGAGACTGGATATTCATCAGGACAAAACTGTTCGTTTACAGTGGTGCTCCGCATAGCGAGGTAATCTGTTCCGGATTAACCGTCGCTATGGGAAAACATTGCTATATGGAACAGAAAACGCCATAGAAAAGCATTAAAGTTTAATGCGTTCCTATGGCTCTAAAACTCACTGTTCTGCGAAGTCTCCCCATAGTGCCGCCATTTTTGCACCCTCGGTAAGCGAGGGCAGGGCGCGAAAACAATGCAGGCGGCCATTTTGGGTCTTCCGGTGGCCATTTTGGAACCGCCGAACAGCTGATTCCCCGACATCGCAATGTGAAGATCGGTAAGCGAAACGCTTACCGATCATCGCAAAGCGATTTTTGCCCATTGGAACCATCGGTATGCGATTGCATTAGCGATCCCAAAAAAGGGATCGCTATGCGAATTTGTTGTTAAACGGTGCACTCGTTAAGCGAGGCACCACTGTATTCTCTCGTTAGTGGGACTCCTTATAATATGTTGGTGGCTGACATCTTAAGTGCTCCAAAAGAGACGCCTTGAAGTGTTTTATTTGTACTGGTGTTCTTTGGAACAGACCTAATAATCAGGATGCTCAAAATGAACGGTATAGGAATTACCTGGAGTTTAGTCCTTCTGCCGATAGCAGTGAGCATACCCCAAGCCCTGCACCTGATCTACAATTGCAGGTGCCAGAGGGGAGGTCATGCCGCCAGGGAAGTTGCTGCCTGTCGTCCGACTCAGTAACATAGCACAGATCGATCAGTACAGGAGAAAAGGCTGCTGGAGGGATGCAACTACAGTGGTGCCCCGCATAGCGACGTTAATCCGTTCCGGATTAATCGTCTCTATGGGGAAACATCGCTAAACGGAAAGGAAAAACCCCATAGGGAACATCGCAATGCGATCGCTTTTGCAATCGCAAAAAACGAATCACTATGTGGATTCGTCGTTAAACGGGGCGCTCGTTATGCGAGGAACCACTGTATTGTGACTGTGGAAACATCAGCTGAAAAAATTGGTCTTGAGCCAGATCTGTCACAAGGCAAAATGATTAAAAGGGTTCTGCAACATGTCAAAGGAATCAAGGCCGGGGTGTCAATCACAGGCTCTGAATCTTGCAGGATTATCCTTGAATGAGAGAGGAATACAACTGTCCATGTTCTTGCGTCACCACAACCCCCTCACCAAGATCCGGAACACGCTGAGTGGCAACTTTTACATTTTGGTGATAATGTATGACGGAGAATGTCAGCTTTAATTTGAGACAAAAAAAAGAGTTCTGCTTGGAGAGAGGACTGGGATGCAGGAGAAACGCTGACAAGTTGTTTAATTCCAGGTTGTGTTTCTCCTGTGAATAATACAGGAATGGGGACTGTGACATTCAGCTCTGCTCTTACCTGTCCGTCATAGCTGGGCAGGGGAACCTCAGCCAATGAGAGGACGGAGGTTGGTGCAGAAGTGGGAGGAGCTGGGTTATATAATTATAAGGTGTGTGTGACGTGTGAGAGGAGAGGAGATTGAGTTTGGAAGATGAGTGATTAGAGAGACAGATAGAGAGTGAGAGCCTGTCAATGAGGGAAAAGTCTGAGTGAGCTAGTGTCTGAGAAACAGTGATTGACTAATTGATTTAATACCAGTGATTTACCCTTTTATTTTTGTGTAATCAATAAACATTTCTATTTGTTTGAAAGAAACACTTGTCCTTTTTGATTTTAAGGATAGGTTGGTGGCAGCAGTTTTGGTGAAAGGTAGTGAGCACTCTTAGAGGCCTGGATGGGTAAAGGCTTGAGAGTGGCCCGCTACAGGGACTTATAAGGATATGTGGGAATGGGGAACAAAAAAGGTTCAAAAGGATATCCATAAGGTAGAAATCAGACACAGAGACATTGGAGGAGGACAACCATGTGTTAATGTCACCGGATGTCAGCCAAAACTACATTATAGATGAAGAACGATGGGACCGGTTGATTCCTACGAAAGTATGAATTGCTCTTTCACTGTGTGAGGGTTCATATCTAGCCTCCTTTTCTTTCTCAAACAGGAGTTAATTTTAAAGTCAAATCAAAGCTGGGATTTATTGTTTCATCCAGCCGTAACACATCATTCAACTGTCCAACTGGTAACGTCTCTCATGGCACCAATGGCCACCACACTTCTGTTTCAAAGGGGTTCAGTGATTTAGTCTCCCACGGACCGGGTAAGAAGGGGTCGTTATCTTCAGTAGGGTGTTCTCTTTCTTGGTCCCCTCATAACAGTAGGGTCTCCTCATCTCCGGCCTCTCGCCATAAAGGCTCCCCTTCTCTCTCATAGGAACCCCATGGCCCTGGAGGTATGCCCTCCTCCGTGCTTCCTCCACACGCCATGCCCAGCGTTCCTCCGCCCCCCTGGCTACTGCTACCTTTTCTTCCTTCTCCGTCTCCACTCTCGTGCCTCTGACTCACCCCAATAGGATGGTCACTGGGGTAGTCCGTTCCTCCGGCGGTAGTCAGATTCCTCGCAGGGTACTTTCACCTTCTCCAATCTTCATGTCCAAGGGTCCTCTACCCAGATTAGTTCCCAACACCCCCCCCCTGGTATGCTGTCTCTCTCCCTTTTTATCTCTCCCATTCCCGCCTCTATTATGGACCTCCCCTTTTCTTCCTTTCCCGCCCATTCCCCCTCTGTTTGTGTGGCAACTGTTAATCTCAGTAAATTCTCCTCCCACTCCTAGGTGTCTATTCCCTGATGGAAAGTCTCTCGAAGGGGTGGCAGAGGGATGGTTTGGACCTCTTGAGACACCCTAAGGACAGACGGCACTCCAACGAGAGCCTCGACGCTCTCGGCTCGCCTTCCACACACTGTCATGACGAACTCCGGTGGCGGTCACAGGCTTTTGCCAGCAGGCTCATTCTATACATGTGGAGATTGCTCCTGTACTTACATACCAGGGAATGCTATGGGAGTTTGCTGCCTCAGTCATCTTCCAGCAGTGCTTCCTTCTAAAGATGCAGTTGTGAGCATGACTCAACAGATAAGGCCATACTCCTTGGAAACATTGGGTCCTAATTGTAACGATCATGTAAGGTTACCTGGCGATGCAGAATATCTCAGTCTGGCGGCTTCTCTAGCAGGAGTGCTGGCTTTGGCCACCTGGAATGTGAAATCCCTTAATTGTATTGCTTGCCATTTGACTAAAACAATATATCACACTTCTGCTGCCCTCTTGGATATCCTGGATGAGCTGGGAAGCTTGCCTACTGGAACGTACTGGAAAATCATGTAGCAAGCGATTTTTTGCTCCAAAAACACCACCTGGGTGTGTGTGTGAAGAGATAAAGGGGATTGTTGTTTCAATATTTCTCACTAGTCAAAGTGTATCATATCTGCTATTTACAGGAACTGGCCACTAACATCGCCAGGGCTACAGGACTGGATTGGTTGACCAACTGGCTTCTATCCCTCTGTTGGGTAAAGAACTGGTTTGTGGCTATAGCTTTGTTCTTAATAAAAGGATAAATGTTTACAACGTGTGCCCTTATGTATGGAAAGTTTCAGATCTCTGGGAAGGACTATGTGCTTGAGAAGAGCTAGAGTCCGTAATCCAGAATGGATGGTTATTGTATGTACACAATTGGAAGAGAGAACTTTCCTATTCAGTCATCAATGTTGTAATTGTAATCATCTTTCCTTATGATATTCGAGCTATGCTAAAAACTCTTTTACTCGTAAGAACTGCCTTGGAGAAGTTTCTGCTTCTTCCATGATTCAACATCCTTTACTGATTTCAGATACTTCCCCCCCCTGCAATGGATTGCTTTTACGGAGAAATGCCTAGAATTATTTCTGACATAACCGGTGAATTTCTACTAATCCGCTATTGTATCTTCTGTCATTTCTTTTACTGTTGTACCATATATGGTGATCTTCCTTGATTGTGATCCCAAATGGTGACATTTGGGATCAAGAGGGGGAGTCTGTTCTGAGGGACCGAGTGTGTGGTTTCCAGCAAGACCAGCACCCCCAGGCCTCAAAAGAATCTGGAGACTTGCAAGGGAAGATGGGATGATGAGCCTGAAACAAGTCTACAAAGAGTTACAAGAGATAAAAGTTTCTCTATCAGCCAGAAACCGCATGCGTGGGCGGAAGGGTGTCCAGAGAAGAAAGGGGAAGCAGGCTGGAACCGGGTCTGTGGGAAAGGAAGCAAAGTGTACACGTGAAAGAAACATTCCTGCATGTCAACAACAGATTGTACATGTCTAGGAAATTGGGGTCTGCTCCCTGCTTCCATATGCCGCCCCCCCCCCAGGTTCATCCCATAGGCACAGACGACCAGGAAGATGCCTATAATGAGGAAGAGACCCAGGAACAGACTGTGAGTTTTTCGGGGTGTTTTGCATTTCAGGTAGGGTTGGTTCGCATCCAGAAGCAAGAACGTGTGTGTGTGTTTTCCTCGAAGCACCCAGGAGTAAGTAAGAGCCACAAGAGGAATTTCCCAATCAGTGCACTGACAAACACACCCTGGCATAACCCAAGCCAGGTAGAAAAAGGGCTGTACGACTGAATGGTGAGAGGACCCCGCAGTGTCACCCCAGCAATCCTTCGCACCTACATTTACCCTTTTCCACCTATTCTTTGGTCCATACAGCTAGCTGAATCAGATGAAACCAAGATGATTTTTTGCCTTTTATCCATTTTTTTCCCTTCTCTGCTGTTCATCTTCTCTAACCAAAGTTTGAGTCTGTTAATTCCTTTTTCCTTTAATATCTTTTTCAAATTCTGTGGAAAACATGCCCGGGAAAACTTTCTAGCTCTCTTTAGGTACATAGGGGAATTTATTGAGCTAATAGTATTCTTCGGTATTTATTCCAAAGCTGCAACATCTTTTTAAGAAAGAGGTTTTCCACTCTTCCTTCTATGTTTATTTCATAAGTTAAAAATAAAAGAATCCTCCTAATTTCTGTGATTCATGCCATAATTTTTTTCTTTATCCTTGCCCTTTTGTCACCATTATAGTATTTATTAAATATGTTTTAACCAATCCTTTCAACCTTGGTCTGATGATATGATTCTGTGCAGATCCCTTTTCTTCTTATGTCTCGGCATAAGGATGACTCGGGGACATCAGGAACGTCTAACAAAATGTCTTCATTTTTTAACAACTCGTCAATTCCAACATTAACAACACAATTCCATCTCTCACTTCAGGGATGGGTCATCTCTTCTCGAACCATTACAAATCCCCTTTTAACAGTGAGGAACTTAAATCTCTGTAACAACGTCCGTGGAAAGCCCGATTTATTGAGTACACCTCTGCTTAATGTCATCGGGGGTGGTGGTGGTGGAAAACCCAGCCCACCTGTGATTCCCATACCTTCTTGCCCGGCTTTTGCCTCAGCCTTGGCCCAAATGGACTGGTCTGCAAATTTTTCTCCATACTCTCTGGGGACCTTAAACTCAGTCCACTCCCCTGTCCATGGATCCTCCTGTATTATTTCTGCCCAGCCTTTCTTTCTGTCTTCCTCCTCCTCGTCCTCCACCCAACAAGCTTCTTCCTCTTCTATTTCCAATTGCCCTTTTCCCCCCTTTCACCTCTCCTTTTCTCTCTCCCTCTTTTCCCGTGAAAATAGTACCTTCCCATGAACGCTTCTCCAAACACAGCCCCTGTAAGTCTTTTACCAGGGTGGACATGTGTCCCTCTGTGTCCTTGATTGAGGACTGCCCTTTCCCCCCCTTTTACCTCTCCTTTTCTCTCTCTCTTTTCCTGTGAAAATAGTGCCTTCTCGTGAACATTTCTCCAAACACAGCCCCTGTAAGTCTTTTACCAGGGTGGACATGTGTCCCTCTGTGTCGTTGATTGAGGAGACAGACGCTACACTCTGAGGACAACCTCTGGAGGTACTCCCAGCCTCACAGATAAATGTTCTTGGTAATATAACTAACAATTTGTTTTAGATAATATTTTAATTTTACGCAATGGAATTTGTCCAAACCACAACTGTTTCTCCCTGGATTCTTCTCTCTTTAAGTCTTTTTGGAGCAGCTCAGAAGTGAAACTAGAGGCATTTGGAGGTGTCGTGAGAGCTGAGCTTGGTCGATTACTAGCCATGACATCCCATGGCCAGTTTGGCCACTGGAGTTACTCAACAAGCAAAATGCCTGCAGAACATGTAAATTTCAAAAGCCTCAGTAAACTCAGATGAAGCAGAGACGACCTGAGGGGGTTAACAAGCACAAGAAAACTGACAGAGTTATTTACATAACAAGGGAATCAGGTCCCTGAGATGAAACCAGAAGAAAAGGAATCACTTTCAGAAATAATACAACACCAGCATTAGAAAATGTTACTTTTTTGGATCAAATTTCCCAGAATCCTCCAGCCAGTCAGCCTGGCAAGGGCTATGCTCCGTGAGAAGTTACAGGAAATGTAGTCCAAACAGAAATATTTCTAATCTCCGCACAAGAAAAATGAAGTAAGGAAAAGTATAGGATCCAAGAACTAGGATGAAAATATCAGATGAAGATCAAAGTCTAAGACCAAAGTCACACAATAAGCCAATTTCTTCCGTTCGCTCACTGTATGACGCTGCTTTTATTTCTTATTTTCCCTCAGTGTTCTAGTTTGACCTGACTTTGCTTCTAACTGGATAGCAGTTGTGCCAAAAGAGTGAGGAAGACGGACACACATTTACCTGTTTTAGAATTTTTCATACTACTACAGAAATGCTGTAAAATGGGAATTGCCTCCAATTTTTCATGCAGTCATAAAAACCCAGGACTCCAACTAGTGGCTAGGTTCTTGTTCTAGACTTGGTAGTTCCTCAGCTTTATTATAAGTTATCAGAGGAGATGGATTGTCATCAAACAATTGTTTATTATTCTTTAACGGTGTAAGATGAACAATACCTTCTGTGGGTCCAAGCCATCTTTTGGTTAAGCCTGGCATAACTAAAGATTCGTTTAATATGGGGACATCCCAAACTTATCTCGATCGGTCGGTTTCCATAAGGGGCAGGCTCCTCACAGCACAGTTAGTCCCACAGCAAGGGTATTGAGCCCAATCTCCTTCACGTGGAGTTGAGGACATCATTATTGGATCTTGGCACACCACCTTCTTCCAAGGACCTTTCCTTCGCAGATAGACATAAACACTCCATTCCATAGACTCCAATTCTCCCAGCTGTACCTCAATTTCCACACTTTCCTGAGTCTTTTGGGATCTTTTCCCTGCTTCTTTTCTTTCCCTCTTTTGGGCCCTTCTGCCCCTCTCAACATCAGTTCTCCCTCCTTTAACTCAGGATTTTCCGACTCCTCTGATCCCGAATTTATCCTCATCCCCCCCCTCTTCTTCTCCTCTGCCATCAGGAAACCCTCTGCTAATTGGTGATTTTCCCCCCACCCCAGTGATCCCACTTTCCTCTCCCACAGGCTTCCTCCCTTCACCGATGGTCAGGTTTTTAACCCGTGAAGGTAAGTTTGTAAAGGCGGAGCTGAATCCCTCGGATTTAGATGACTACGGGGACATCTCACTGTTACACCTCACGGGCTCCTCTTCACACCTCCCAAGACTACAAAATGCATTGGGAGTTTGGAAGTTGCACAGTAACATTCCCATCTCCTCTGTCCTGAATTATAGCCACAGTGCTATATTTTAGGGATGTGGTGGCGCTGCAAGTTAAACTGCAGAAGCCTCTGTGCTGCAGGGTCAGAAGACCAGCAGTCGTAAGATTGAATCCACCCAATGGAGTGAGCCCCCGTATTTTACTATGGCATTCTTAATTTCTTTCCTCTCATCCAGTCAGGACTACTGTTCTGTGTATATCTAAACCCAACTTTCTGCAGAACTCAATTTCAGCAGTTTTGTGTTTGCAATTTCATAGTAAACCCCACATCACATTGGGCACCAATTTTTTTCTGCAGGTGAATCTTTGCTTCCTGTGTGACTTTTCTCTAACTTCACCTCATGCTTTCAGCCTCATTATTCCATCCTGCACTTTTCCTTTGTTCCTTTTATCATTGGGAGGAACAGAATGCTTCTCTTTGGACTACATGTCCCAGAATCCTCCATCTAGCATAGCATCTGCCAGGGTGGCCAGAGGATTCTGGGAAAATTACTCAAAAAATAAACTTCCCAGAACAGATATTATTTCTGAAAGCAATGACTTTTCTCCTGGTTTCATCCCACAGACTTGATTCCCTTTTTGTCTGCTGGCATGGAAAGAACTCTGTCAATTTTATTGTGCTTGTGAATGACCTCAGGTTATCTCTGCTTCTGCCTAACAAGCCCACGGCAGCCAACAGGTAAAAGCACTCATTCTGAAAGATAATCAAGGCTTTGGTCCCTCACAAAATACTTAGGTACTATTTCGGGGGGGGGGTTGGGAATGGGAGGGCTCTTTTGGTTAGGATTGTAAATTTCGTTGTGACACCTGCTCTCCACCCCTCTTTATCTGAGCTTCCTGAGGCATTTGGACATGAAAAATACTGGGTGCACTTTTGCTGTTTCCCAAATCTTGAAATATTTCCTTTTCTAGACCATTCCAGTGGCCAAGCTGGTCAGAGGATGTTTTTGTAAACTCAGCTTGCCCACACATACATGCCTCCAAAAACTTGTAATTTCACTTCCAAGCTGTTCCTTAAAGAGAAAAGGATGCAGGGAGAAAAAAGCTTAGAAGTAACTAGTTACAGGAAACACAGTTACCAGTGAGTAATTACTGTTGGACAGTGAGCAGTGTAACAAGTTCTTACCCAGTTACACTAGAAGTCAGCTGCTCTCTTCTGGACACTTTCCAGCTTCTCCACATCCTACTTTTTTTCTCCACTGTCCAAAAGTGGACACAGGATTCCAGGCAGGTCTGACCATAACAGAAATAAGATGTTCTATTACTTCCCTTGATCTGGACATGATTACTTCTAATGATTTGGCTGGGTGTGGAGTTCCTTCCTTCCTTCCATCCTTCCTTCCATCCCACCACACTGATCAAATATATTTTGCCTCTATTTCCCACAGTCTAACTATGGGACTTTGCATGCTTTCCTGTTAATAGTCATCTTGTTTGTCTTTGTTTTGATAATGCAGTATTTATAGCTCAGCTCATATACAGTAATCTATCCAAGGTGGGATGCAACAACAGCAGCTCCATCGTGGAAGAGTTCATAGGCATCCTTCAATCTCGAGAGACTATGGCAACATGCTCTGGATGGGGGACTTGGAACAGCATCTAGTGTGGCTGAGAAGGCCAATTTGAGAGTGACAATCCCTTCCACATGGAAGACAAATACAATATGTCCCCTGTCCAGATACCTGATTTTGCTGCTTTCGGGACCGCCTCTTGGCCTTGGCCTGCCGGGCAAGGGTCTCTTCATATTGGGAGAGGCCGTGATGCACTGCATGCCGCCAGGCTGAACGCTCCGATGTCAGGGTTTCCCATCTGTTGAGATCCATTTCCAAGGCCTTCAAATCCCGCTTGCAGATAATCCTTGTCTCACAGCTGTGGTCTCCCTCTGGGGCGATTTCCCTGCACTAGTTCTCCATACAGGAGATCCTTTGGAATCCGACCATTAGCCATTCTCACAACATGCCCGAGCCAGCGTAGGTGTTGCTGTTTCAGTAGTGTATACATGCTAAAAATTCCAGCTCGATCTAGGACTACTCTATTTGGAACTTTGTCCTGCCAGGTGATACCAAAAATACGTCGGAGGCAATGCATATGGAAGGTGTTCAGCTTTCTCTCCTGCCGTGCATGAAGGGTCCAGGACTCACTGCAGTACAGGAGTGTGCTCAGGGCACAGGCTCTATAGACCTGGATCTTGGTGTATGCTGTCAGCTTCTTATTGAGCCATACTCTTTTTGTGAGTCTTGAGAACATGGTAGCTGCTTTGCCAATGCGTCTATCC
>NW_018152007.1:21850-42077 GCF_900067755.1 Pogona vitticeps
AAGCCTAAGGGTTGGACAAACCCAAGCCTGGGGGGCAGGATGAATGGCAACACCTGCGACTCACAGGCCATTTCTCTCAAAGCCTACAAATTATTCTATTTAATCTGCTGCTAAATCGCATCTGATATACGTCGACCTTAAGGATTCTAGATTTCAAAAATGTCTCATCACGAACAGCCCTCATCTCTTTCGAACTCAAGGCCATGGCTTCGTTTATGGAGTAGACCCATTTCATACTTGATACTCATCTTTTCCTGCCAGTTTTCCCAGCCTAATCACCAGGGAGTCTTGTCCTTTCACAGCATGCCCAAAGTACAGTATAACAGCCTCAGCTTTCTTATCTCCTCATTAAGATGGTGGCAGCAGAGTTAAGAGGCTCAGATCCTTGTACAAGTGATAAAACACTTATGTTCCCCTTGATTTGGTCTTATGGCACATAACACACACGCAATCCTTATTTAAAGGACCAGAAATCAAGATTTGGCACAGCTTTGTTGGTCTGGTGCCTCACATATAACCTCACAGCTGGTTAGCACTGCTTCTGAGCTCATTTTCCTGCACACCTGAAGGAATGGTGTTTGAAGAAGAGGGTGGCGAGGAAGCTGCTGCCTTGCTTTTCTCACAGATCTGGTCCCGCGTCTGTGCTGGCTGCTTCTCTTTCGGGTGAGGAAGCTCCTGCCATTCTGAGGGTGGATGTGGTGTCTCTCTCTCTTTTTAAAAACCAATGTTTTACATGGGATGGAAAGGCATTCCTCCATTTTGCTTGCTCAAAATCACAAACTTGCTTCGCTTTCTCTTTCTTTCCTCCAGACTTAGACTGAGGCCTCGCAGAGCGTCGGCCTCGTTTGTCCTCGAGTTCTGGAACGGGTGTAACGCAGTAGCATCCGCTCTCGTCACCGGATGGCCGAATGCTTGGAAGACGGAAATGGCTGCTTTGGAATTGCCTCAGGTAGGAGACAAACGCAGGGTTTTCTCTGTGAGGCATAACAGCAGTGACACCCCCTAAAAAAAGTCAGGGTGATTCGTGTCATGCTCTGTCCTGCTGAATATTTCATACTGCAAATCCATCAATTTTTCAGTTTATTTATCTGAAATAACACAGTAAGGTATTTTACTCCACACTAGAGAGCATTTGTGATAGAAAATAGGTCCTTTTCTAACGTTTTCACCTTTTGCCTTACCCTTCACTTTTTTCCAGAAGACAAAGTCTGGTCTTTGTCTCCATCCACAAGGAAGATGGGAAGGGGACAGAAATGCTCTACAAGGGAAGCCACTCAAGTCGTAGATTCTCCAGAGCTACTGGTAGGTTTATGATATAAAAAAGAGATCCCGCAACCTGAAGAGCCGTAAAATGCATCTGAGTTTGTACGCGTCAAAAACGCTTTCATCGGGATCCAGTCTTTTGGAGGAAGAGACTGTCCCTAAAAGTTGATGAGGGGGTGCCAGGAAACGGTGTCTTTGTGCAGTTTGACATTTATGGCCCTTTCTAATTCAGCCAGTGGTGACCTCAAAATGTGGCATTGCGTCAAAACCTACGCCAAAGTTCTGTGCTTTCAACTACGCATCATGGCCACCCACAATAGATAGACAAACTTAGGTGAACATATCTCCACATCCCAAACAATCCTTTTCTAATAGTTTAATACTGCTTTATCACCACCCACAAGTGTGGAAGTCACCGATCCAGCTCTTGTTCTTGTTTAAAACACAACATTCTTGTTTTTATATACATTTCTGCAGTCAGTTGTTTTTTTTTAATCAGTACAGGTGCATATGTATTTTTTCTGCCTCTTAGTGAGGGTGGTTTTTTTTATTACAGGAACCTGTGAGCTTTGAAGATGTGGCCATATTTTTCACAGAAGAGGAGTGGGACCTTCTAAATCCAAACCAAAGATCTCTGTACAGGGAGGTTATGACGGAAAATTATGAGAATGTGTCCTCTCTTGGTAAGGAAGGTGCTTCTATCTGGATTTGTTGCCCTTCCTACTTTGATTGCCCAATGACAAGCCCGAATAACTGACACCATACTGTTTGGTTGCATGTTAGCTTTCTTTAATATACGCCCTCCTTGTTATCCCACAAAGGAAATATTTTTTCTTTTAGTCTTTTTTGCCTACCTTTAGGATCTGAGATAGAATCAGCAACATACTCTATTTGGCAAATTATCTGTGTCTATAGGTCTCCTTCTTAGACTAACAAGAAAGCACAATTTCACACTCTCTCACACACCTATGGGATTCTGGCTAGTGATATCAGTGCTGACTCAATATATTTTTCTGCCTGAGGCCTAGCTGTGGTCTTTCCAGGTGATTCTCCTTGATTCTAAGGCCAGAATCTTGTTGGAGAAACACAGAGTAGAAGGGCTGTTGCATCAGTGATTTTCCCCTCTTTGGCCAGTTGTTCCAGAATATTTACATCTCCGGCAGGGTGGAGTGTCAAAAACTAAAGATTAAGGATTCTCCACTCTTGGTTCATCAGCCAATCCAAATGCAATAGTTTTAACGGTAATCTGATGGCAATTCAACTGTAGATTCTGCTCCAATATTAATACAGGTGGTTTAGTTTTTCAAACTGACTAACAAGAAGTAACTTAATGCTACTTAAATCCAAGTTCAGGATGCCTAGCACCCATGTAGAAAAAAAAGATGATGCATCCTTTTTGTCGTGAGATTTGTTTTATCTCACAATCATACCTCTTTGGTTCCTTTTTCCTCCTTTTCTCCCATACATAGGATCCAGATTCATCTGTGATGGTTCTTCCTTCCCAGCATGTATATGTGCCACGTGTGGACAGTATGTGTATAAATGGGACCTTGCCAGACACCAGGAAATCCATGCAGAAGATAAATCATCTTACAAATGCAATGTATGTGGGAAAGAGTTTTTGGAAAAGATGCAGTTTATGCTTCACCTAAGATGTGAAGAATCTGGGAAATGTTTGGCTGATAATTCGTACCTTGTGAACCACCAAAGTGTCTACATAGAAGAGAAACCATATAAATGTAAAGAGTGTGGGAAATCTTTTGCTTGGAATTCACACCTTGTGAAGCATTACAAAGTCCACACAGAGAAACTATTCAAATGCTTGAAGTGTGGAAAACGTTTTGCTTCCAATTCACAACTTGTGGGCCACCAGAGCATCCATACAGGGGAGAAACCTTTTAAATGTCTGGAATGTGGGAAATGTTATGCTCGGAAATCCATCCTTGTAGGACACCAGAAAGTCCACACAGGAGAGAAACCACACAAATGCCAAGAATGTGGGAAATGTTTTCCTTTGAAATACTTACTTTTGACGCACCAGAGAGTCCACACAGGAGAGAAACCATTCCAGTGCCAGGAATGTGGGAAATGCTTTGCTAGGAGTTCACCGCTTTTTGTGCATCAGAGAGTCCACACAGGAGAAAAACCATACAAGTGCCAGGACTGTGGGAAATGTTTCGCTTTCAGTTCACAGTTTCAGAGCCACCAGAGCTTGCACACAGGGGAGAGCCCCTACAGATGCCAGGAGTGTGGGAAATGATTTGCTCTGAAATCCACCCTTGTGAGACATGAGAGCATCCACACAGAAGAGAAGCGATTCAAATGCCAGGAATGTGGGAAATGTTTTGCTCAGAAAACTAGTTTTGTGACACACCAGAGAGTCCACACAGGAGAGAAACCATATGAATGCCAGGAGTGTGGGAAATGTTATACTTCCACATCCTCCCTTGTCAATCACCAGAGAGTCCACACAGGAGAAAAACCATTCAGGTGCCAGGAGTGTGGGAAATCTTTCGCTCAAAAAACCTCCCTTGTGACACACCAGAGAGTCCACACAGGAGAGAAACCATTTAAATGTCATGACTGTGGAAAGTGCTTTGCTCAGAGTTCACCACTTTTTGTGCATCAGAGAATCCACACAGGAGAGAAACCATACCAGTGCCTGGAATGTGGGAAATCCTTTGCTGTCAGTACACTCCTGCTGAAACATCACACCGTTCACCATTAGAGGAACTATATGAGTGCCCGGAATGTGAGAATTTTTTTCTTTTTAGTTCAATATATCAGAAGGATATGTAGCTGTTTCTTCCCTGGATTATAGGAGTTTTTGCTTTGTCTTTATTTTAGTCTTCTTACAGCAAAAATGAAAATGTTGTTGGGCTTTTATGTCAGCATGGCATGAGGAGAATAACTTTTGTGTCAAGTCAGGAAGCCATGGCAGGCATTAACTGTTGAGCACTATGTCTGCGGTCAATTTTTAGCTTGTGGACATTTGTGTCAAATTGTTACAGTGTTTATTTTATGTTTGGCAGCATAACTAACTGGATTTTGGCTAATAGGTTTTAAGATAACATTTTAAGATAACATTTTTATTACGCATAAAAAATGTAATAAGAAAGGTTTGGGGCATTCTCAGAAATAATCCATGAAGTTACTTCTTACAGTAGATTAGTAACTATGACCTTGTTATCCTACAACATCTTTCCACTATATCATCATTGTTAAGAACCAGACTGTAGGCATTGCTGCATAATTCATGCAGTTATCTCCCTCTACATCCCTGTTTCTCTGGTTTCCTCTCCCTTTACCCACATCAGCCTCACACACTCCTTTCCAGCCCCTTTCATCTCTCTTTAAGGAGCAACGGACATCTGTGAAGAAGTTCTCAAATTCCCTACAATCTCCGGGTGTGAATTGTTGCAAAAAAGGCAGGTGAGATCCATCTTGGAGGCACCGGGAAAGTTGACGGCAGAGAGGTTGGTGGTAGCTGGACTGGAATGCTGACAGGTCCCAGGAAAGAGCTTTTGGGATAGCACAAAACCATATAAATGCCTGGAGTGAGGGAAATGTTTTCTTCTGAAATACAGTACTTACGGGTGACACACCAGAGAGATAAATCATTCCAGAGCTAGGAATGTTGAGGGAGGATGGGAGGGGAGGCCAGTCACCAGCTATGAGGGCTGTACAGTGGTTCCCTGCATAGTGACGATAATCCATTCCGCAAAAATTGTCACTATACGGATTCGTCGCTATGCAGAACAAAAAAGCCCATAGGAATGCATTAAAACATGTTTAATGCATTCCTATGGGCAAAAAACTCACCGTTATGCTAAAATCCTCCATACAGCCACCATTTTTGCTGCCCCGTAAGCGAGGAATGAGCACGAAAACACAGCGGGCGGCCGTTTTTTTTACCCAGCGGCCATTTTGGAACTGACGATCAGCTGTTCTTAAAACATCGCTATGCGAAAATCGGTAAGCAAAACAGCTTACCGATCATCACAAAGTGATGTTTTACCATTTAAAACATCACAATGTGATCGCAAAAACGATCACAAAAAACACATCGCTATGCGGATTCATCGTTAAACGATGCGCTCGTTAAGCGAGGCACCACTGTAAACTATTCATAATTCACAGCTGCATTTCTGTGGGGAATAAAAGCTGACTATGGACAGAACTGCTTGTCATAAAATCATAGAACAGTAGTTTTAGAAGAGGCCTATAAAGCCGTTGAGTCCAACCTCTTGCTCAATGCAGGAATCCAAAGCAAAGCAGATCTAACAGATGGCTGTCCAATTTTCTCTGGAATGGCTCCAGTACTTAAGTGCTTGCTACTTTCTAAGGTCTTTGGTTCCATTGTCATACTGCTCTAACAGTTACGATTTTTCCCCCCTGATATTCAACTGAAACCTGGCTTCCTATACAATTCCGTAACCTGACAGTTGTTCTGTCCAGCCCACACCTAATTATCTTGTCTTCTGAAAGATTCAGGTGGAGCTTCCCAAGGGGTGTTATCCAAGTGGGAAGTAAAAGAGTATAATTAAAACCTAGAGCTGAGGGTGGTGGCATCATGTGATTTGAGATTTCAGCACATCAGTATGTTGATGAGAATTGCGCTGTGCTAGCCAGCCTTTCCCCAGCTGAGCAGCTGAGAAAGGAGCTGTATTGCCCTATCCTATATGTTTTACTTCTTACTCACGTTTGAGTTTTTAAATTGTTTCAAATGAATAGTCTTTCTAATTTTATTATATGTTGATTTTAAAACATCATAAATTATTGTGTTTTAACTCACGATCTGGAGAGAAGAATCACCAGAGAGCGTCAGGATTATAATGTGGAAGTAACTGCTCTTCCCTTAAAAAAGAGATAGAACTCCTGGAGGTTAACACAGAGAACTGAATTAGTTGAAAGTCATTTAATACAGACTGGTGTTAGTAGAACCAATGAGGGTTTTGCACCGACACTGTTCTCTGTGAATTATCTGATATGGTTATCTAAGCTTTACAGTTGTATTTTTGTAAATCAATTTGCATTTTATATGCATTTATATACAAGCTATTGCCTAATTTCATATTGCATGGTCCTAATTGTACTGTGGCACTTCTGAAACTAAGAA
Source organism: Pogona vitticeps (assembly GCF_900067755.1). Classification (NCBI taxonomy): domain Eukaryota; kingdom Metazoa; phylum Chordata; class Lepidosauria; order Squamata; family Agamidae; genus Pogona; species Pogona vitticeps. Next base: position 28,233 of record NW_018152007.1, read on the forward strand.
AGACTTATATCTGCTTTTTAATCATTTGTTTCACTGGTTCCTACATTGACAGGAAGGGAGGGGAGGAGAAAGAAAGAAAGACCAGTGGAGTTTTGCAAGGAATGGCAATACCTCCTCTTCTTTACTCTTCTTCATCTGAGCAACTGTTTACTGAGCGTTCTCTTGTGGGTTTGGAATGCCACAATGTATAACCATAATTTCACAGGGCATCTCATCTCTAACAATATGATGTGTTTGCCTTTTGTGATTAATTTGTTTAGAACTTGAAGGCTCTTCTGTTGCCTAACATATTTATGTGCTATATTGTGTGTGTCATCCAGTCGTCACCCAAGTTCATGGCAAACCCTATGAATTCAATGACTTCCTGTTCCTTTGTGGACGATTCATGGTTTTGTTAAGAATGTTCAAGATGGGAAAGCCCCTGAAAACAATTGAATCCCCTCTGATATCTAATCACCAAGAAAGGGGCAGGATCTGAATCAAAAAGCCAAAAATCTATATGATCCCAGGATGTTGTTCACAAGTTCCATGCAAGGCATTTTTGCTATCAGGAAGAAAACCTTTCAGCTAAAGAAAGGTTCTGATAGTTGTAGGTTTTTCGGGCTGTTTGTCCGTGTTCTGGAGGTTTTTCTTCCTAACATTTCACCAGTCTCTGTGGCTGGCATCTTCAGAAGACAGGAGTTAGAACACTGTCTCTGTTCTGAAGTGTTCTGATTGATTTGTGAGTAGCTAACACACCCATCAATCACAGTGACAGATCATCTCCCCCTTATCACAACCATACACCCATAACAAAAAAAAACCACCCTGATCACCATAATCACCCAATCTCCTGAAGAGGACAAAAAGTTGCTGCCATAGCTACAAATACTCAACTATACCACATTAGAACACAGTTCTAACTCCTGTCCTCTGAAGATGCCGGCCACAGAAACTGGTAAAACGTTAGGTAGAAAAACCTCCAGAACATGGCCAAAGAGCCCGAAAATCCTACAACAACCATCAGATACCAGCCATGAAATCCTTTAAGAATACAAAGAAAGGTTCTGTTCTGTTTGTTTTCTGGAGCAAATAAAAAAGTTTTTATTTGCTTCCATTGCTTCCCCTCAAAATTGCTTTTGGCGACCAAATACTTGGCGTCCCCTCATTGCCCTCTTTATACCGCTTTTCAGTTTTTCAGGAAGCTTTTAGCTTTATAATGCAACTGTTTTGTATATTGATACAAAACAAATCCTTTTGAATGAATATGCCTAAGCAAACTGCTATAAATGTTATGCACTTTTAGGCAAATTTATTGCCTTTAAATTAATTTATTATCTCCTTTGGGCCTATTGAGATACCACGGTCTGGAATCAGACCAGCATAAAAGTTTGAACAAAGCCCTTGGAAAAAAGACAGATTCCACTGAAATCATGTTAAATTACAAAAACATTCAGATGATCTAAACCAGAAGAGCATGCGCCTGTTAAACAGCTGCTTGTTAAATGTTTCTGCTGAGATTGAAAGTATAATGACAGTTGTGGCAGTAAAATCAAATCATGTCAAACTGCAGAATAAATGCATATATGAAAGGTAATGCATTTCTTTAAACACCGGGTGAAGAAAGTGTGTGTCTTTGGATGCTGTTGGACTGTAACTCCCATTAGCCACCATAACAAACAGGGAATTACAGCCTGTTCCTGCAAGAAAATGGCTTCCACCTGATGCCAGTGAGTTGTGCTTTCCTCAAAGGTAAAGAGAAAGATGAGAGTGAGGGACCTTCCAAATCATCCCCACTTCTTGATCTATACACAAATACTGTATACAGCAAGCCACCCAATGCACCCCCTCCTGTCTGTTTTTCCTGGTCCATTGTTGTTTTTCTTCCTCTGCCTTCTTAGTGCTAGTTCCCTTTCCATCCTGGATGGATTGTGTTTTTTGCACTCACTATGCGCGCGCGCACGCACGCACGCACAGACAGACAGACAGACAGACAGACAGACAGACAGAGGTATGCATAACATTGGTGGCCCATGTCAAGCCGGAGTGCTTCCATGGAGATGATTTCATGTGAATGGAAAAAAGTCTGTTGAATTCAGCAACACTTTCCTCTCTGTAGGTGCATTGGACTGCAGCTGGTCTTTCCTTATTACAGAAATCAACAGCACTCTTCCTTCACCGCCGCCCCCCTCCAGTCCATCTTGGGCTGCTTGGAAGGCCAAGAAGAGGGAAATTGGTGTTTGCTAGCCTAAACGCACTTAACAGTTCCCAAGAAAGAGACATCTTTATTGAGAGCCAAGGTCACCTCCTGTTGCTTAATATGGTGATTGACAAGTAGAGTAAAGCCCACTTGGATCGGTGGAATTTATGGAACAGTTGATTGGATAGCTTTGTGCGTTAAGGTGTCTGGCTGCAGAGCCAGAAGTTGGCTGTTCGATTTCCCACTGGGCCTCCTGCGAGAAAAGCCAGCCTGTGTAGCCCTGGGCAAACTGCACAGTCCCAGGATTGCCCCCAGAAGACGGGAAGGGTAGGCCACTTCTGAGTATTCTCTACCTAGAAAACCCTAAGAAGGGTCACCATTAGAAGGTGGGTGGGTTTGTATTTGTATACAAAGCCCGCCGGCAGAGGCGGTCAGTCTGATGAACATCCAACCCCAGAACCCACCAGCCCACTTGTCACGCGGCGCATGGCTGACATCACCTTCTGCACATGAATTGTGGCAGTAGCCTAGGTGCCGCAGCTGGCAAGGGGGCAGGAGGACAAGTTTCCCTGATCAGCTGTGGAGTGGCTGGGGGGGCAGGGAGGCGGGGCTGCGGCACATGGGCTACTGCCACAATTCAGGTGCAGAAGATGACATCGGTCATGCACCCCATGCGCTGCGTGGCAAGTGAGCTGGTGGGTTCTGGAGTTAGATGTTTATCAGGTTGACCACCTGTGTTGGCAGGCGTTGTCTACCAATACAAAGCCCCCATCTCCAGTCACCATACATGATAATGATGTTATATACGTTTCGTTTCGTTTAGTCGTGTCGGACTCTTCGTGACCCCATGGACCAGAGCACGCCAGGCCCTCCTATTTTCCACTGCCTCCTGGAGTTGTGTCAAATTCATGTTGGTCGCTTCACAGACACTGTCCAGCCATCTCATCCTCGGTCGTCCCCTTCTCCTCTTGCCTTCACACTTTCCCAACATCAGGGTCTTTTCCAGGGAGTCTTCCCTTCTCATCAGATGGCCAAAGTACTGGAGCCTCAGCTTCAGGATCCGTCCTTCCAGTGAGCACTCCGGGTTGATTTCCTTTAGAATTGATAGATTTGTTCTCCTTGCAGTCCAGGGAATTCTCAGGATGTTATATACACTTATACACATTTGAACCACAACTGTTTAACTATGCATGAGAGCTTCTTTTCCACAATAGCAGTTGTGAATAATCGGGTCCTGAGGCACCCTTAAGTGGCAGAAAGCAGCAAACACTTGAAATGACTTTTAGTCAAAGTGCCAAAGCAGGACTGCAGTTTAACACTTAAGACAAAAATCATGGCAAATGAAGAACTACACACCTGTAATGTTCATAAAGAAAAAACTGAAATTCCTAGAGATTTTGCATGCCCTGCTGGATCAGGCCAAGAGCCCATCTAGTCCAGCTCCCTGGAACTCACAGGGGCCCCACCAGATGCCTCTGGGAGCACACAAGACAACAAGAGGCCTGTCTCTTGATTCCCTTCCCCTGCATCTGGTATTCTGAGGTACCGTACCTTCCTTTTAAGCCTGGAGATTATACATCCCCTTCATGGCTTGTAACCTGCAATGGACTTTTTCCTCCAGAAATCGGTCCAATCTCCTTTTAGAGGCATCTAGGTCAGATGCCATCCTGTGGCATGGAGTTCCACAGACTAACAACACGCTGGATTGAACTTTGGAAGGACAGCAGTGATGGCATTAGAAAAGCTTATCAGGTGATAAGGATAAGGCCGAGATCATTCACACGCTTGTATTTCCAATCTCTGGGTATGGTTGTGAAAGCTCAACAGTTATTTATTTATTGATTGATTGATTTATACCCCGCCTATCTGGTCATATTGACCACTCTTAGGAAGCGGGGGGGGGCATTTAGATTAGTTTAAAATGTGGTGCTGGAGGAGAGCTTTACAAACACCATGGACTGCCAAAAAGACAAATAAATGGGTCCTAGAGCAATTCAACCTTGAACTATATCTGGAGATAAAAATGATGACATTGAGTCTGTCCTACTTTGGGCACATCCTGAGAACGATAAAGAGTTTTCTGGAGAAGACAATAATGCTGGGAAAAGTTGAAGGCAGCAAGGAAAGAGAAAAACCAAACAGGAGATGGACTGGCTTCCTAACGGAAGCCCCAGGCTTGAGTTTAGATGAGCTGAGAAGGGCAGTTGAGGGCAGGACATTATGGAGATCGCTCAGGCGCCCCATAACAACCACACAGACGCTGAAGGTCGGAGCAGCAGCCATGGAAATTTAAAATAAACTTGCTTATTTTCTTTNNNAAAGAACCAGGAACCGCACCCCCCCCCCCCCCGCTTTCGCCCCTCCCACAGTAAATGCCACTCCCCCGCCAGCAAGGGAAGCCGGCCCACAGCAAGTTGTGTTAGAGTCCCGATCACATGGTGGGAAGCGGAAGACGGTGCAAACACCGGCCTTCCCCCTCATTGGAGGATTCAGACGAAGTTGGGGAGAGAGCGCGAGGAAGGGGGGCGCACGCGCGAATACACATACACACGCGCGCGCGCAGGCAGTTTTTGGGAAGCGATCGGGGTGACTCAGGAGTGGCGGTGGGGATTGCTAGAGCGGCCAGACCGACGGTGAGTGGGGGGGGGGGAGGGTGTGTGTGAAAGGATCCCAGGGATCGTCTTGTGCCTTTCAGGGTCTGCTTTATTTCCTAAAGTTTGCAAAAGGCTAGAAGAAAATGGAACAGAGGCAAAAGTTTAATGGCTGCTTAAAGACCAACAGATTTGCTTCATTATTTTTGTAAGGTGTCGCATAACTTATTTTTGGAATTTTGTGCGTGTGTGTGTGCATGCGCACAAGATATCGTGTGTGCATGCACGCAAGAGGGGTGTGTGTGTATGTGCACAAGGTGCTGTGTGTGCATGCACGCGGGATTCTGGGCGAGGGTAGTTTTCAAGCGGGCCTTTTGGCGAGCAGAGCCCCCCCCCCAAGACGGTGCGGATGGGCCGATCCGAAGAGAAGCGCAGCGCCATCCTAAACCACCGAGGAGTGGCTGCCTGATCGATGAATTAGAAGGGAGGGCGATTGGAAAGCTACAGAACCGGGCAAACTCACCAGGCTGGGTGGGGGGAGCTGCTGGTTGTAGGTGTCGAGAAAATACATCAAATATCTGGTTATGTAACATGCTGCATTTGGGCTGTTACCGTTCTTGTGGGTTTATGTGGCAGAGGCTTGTGGAACTTCCTGCCTCAGGATGCAGACTGCGCAATGGGCCTTCTGTACTACCAGATTTGACTTGGTGGAAGGCATGTTGCTTGTTTTAGTGCCTAAGGAAGCGAAATGTTGTGTTTATTTATTTTAGTTGTTGTGGGTTTTTCGGGCTTCTTGGCCATGCTCTATAGGTGGTTCTTCCTAATGTTTCGCCAGTCTCTGTGGCCGGCATCTTCAGAGGACAGCAAACTCAGAACACGGCCAAGAAGCCCGAAAAACCCACAACAACCATTAGATCCCCGCCGTGCGAATACATTTATTTTATTTATTTAACTTATATGCCACCCACTCTATCCAAAGATCTCTGGGCAGCTTACAACAATTAAAATTTATTTAAAATACAATAAAAGATAAAATGATTAAAATGCAATTAAAATTGCCATCAGGACCCACAGTTGATGTTTTTTCAATTAAAATTAATTTAATTTATTTATTTCATTTATACCCCGCCTATCTAGTCAATTGTGACCACTTTAGCCTTTAAATATTCTCTACCTTTATTATATTTATTTACCCATTCCTTAGTCCATCTTTCTACTGTAGTTGTATATAATTCAATCATGAAATAATCCGATTCTGAAATGTTTTTCATTTTATCTATCGTACTCATTTTATACAACCAATCTTTCAGTCTAATCACTACTGCCAGATAGCTCAGTAGTGTAGTTTGGGAGTTCGATTCCCCACTGTGCCTCCTTGATAGTGCTGGACTCAGAGATCCATAGGGTCCCTTTGCGTTCTGAAGGTATTAAAAAAATTATTAATATATCATAGAATGGGTTGTCAGCAGTTCAAAGAGCATCTGAGCCAGCAGTGTGTGGTGTGGCAAATTCTGAATGGACAAAACATTTCTGTCTTGCACTGAAACAAATGGGTTAAAAGCCAGATGCTTCCTGCCCCTTCACATTAGAGTTATGATTGTTAGAGACCAAAGAAGGCAAAATTTAAAGAAATTTAGCACCAGGGAGCGACCTTTAAATCCATCAGCTTTGATGAGAAAAATAGCTGAAGAATAAGGAAAAAATATAGAAATATTGTGGGCCCATAAAGACTGTGATGTTATAATGTGAGCTTTCCTAGATACATCCACTTCTTCAGGCAGCTCATGTTGAAATATACTGTGGGGCTTCGATTTATGAACGTCCCTATTTATGAAAATTTCGACCTATGAAAAGCTCCAGCCACAAAATTTTGCTTCGACTTGGGAGGCTGCGAAAGCGCTAAATTTGAACTTTCAGTTAAGGGTTGGCCAGCAAAGAGGCTGCTTGTCTGCTACTTAGAGAGTGTGGATACGGAGAGAGTCTTTGTACTGCCTGGTATTGCCTGGTACTGTACGGTACGGACTGTATTTTTTTTTTGCCTTTTTTAAATTTTGGATTTTTAGATTTTTGACTTGCTTTTTTAAAACAGAGAGATTGCCTGTTCTGGGTGAATACTCTGTATTTACTGGACTGTACAGGGTTTTTTTGCAGCTTGGTGGGGGGGGTCATGTTTCTATGCTCTGATGGTTCTTGCAGTGTGGATTTAAAATGTGAAAAGTACAGTAGAAGACTAATATTAAATTAAAATTAAATGTGAAAATTAGACTGTACAGTAATTTTAAAATGTAAAATTTACTTACAGTATTTATTTTTGCATTCTGTGGCTTAATCTAGGGCACTGGTTCTTAACCTTGGGTTACTCAGGAGTTTTGGACTGCAACTCCCAGAAGCCTTCACCACCAGCTGTCCTGACTGGGGTTTCTGGGAGTTGCAGTTCAAAAGCATCCGAGTAACAAAGGTTAAGAACCACTGATCTAGGGTTTGTGTACTGTGACCTCTCTAGTTTTAAAATGTGTGTGTTTAAAATGTGGCTCTAAGGTCTGTCTCTTTTAAAATCAGAAAATATTCTGTGAGGGCCTGTGGTGCTTGTTGATGCAGGCAGGCAGGCTTTTAAAATGGAGTTTACTGTAGACTCAAGTCTCTCCCCCCCCCAATTGTCTTTTCTCTCTTTTTGTGCTTAATTTTTTCTGGGGGATCTGTGTGCCCCAGTGATTATCTTCTTTCTTTCTTCCCTCTTTTCCCCATTGTTCCCTCCTTCCCTGCCCTTTTTTAACCTAAAAGGTACTTGGCCTTGTTTTAAAAGGTGCTTCCTTTTAAAGGTGTTTTGTTTAAAAGGTGTTCTCTCCCTCCCTTCTTTCCCGCCTTTTTTTAACCTAAAAGTTGCTTGTTTGTTTGTTTGTTCAATCGTTTAGTCGTGTCGGACTCTTCGTGACCCCATGGACGAGAGCACGCCAGGCCCTCCTATATTCCACCGCCTCCCGGAGTTGTGTCAAATTCATGTTGGTTGCTTCGATGACACTGTCCAACCATCTCATCCTCGGTCGTCCCCTTCTCCTCTTGCCTTCACACTTTCCCAACATCAAAGTCTTTTCCAAGGAGTCTTCTCTTCTCATGAGATGGCCAAAGTACTGGAGCCTCAGCTTCAGGATCTGTCCTTCCAATGAGCACTCGGGGTTGATTTCCTTTAGAATTGATAGGTTTGTTCTCTTTGCAGTCCAGGGGATTCTCAAGAGTCTCCTCCAGCACCACAAAAGTTGCTTGGCTTGGTTTAAAAGTGCTTGTTTTTAAATGTGTTCTGTTTAGAAGGTGTTCCCTCCCCATCCTTTCCTGCCCTTTTTTAAACCTAAGTAATCTTAAGTTAAAAGAAGAAAAATTCTCCCTCCAGTGATAGTGTACAAATTAACTGGCTTTGCATTAGTTCCTATGGGAACTAATAATGCTTTACGGCACCTCGACATAAGAACCCAAAACAGCTAGAACGGATTAATTGGTTTTCAGTACATTCCTATGGGAAATTTTGCTTCAACTTATGAAAATTTCGAGGTACAGCTACCGTTCCAATACGGATTAATTTCGTAAGTCAAGGCACCACTGTATACAGAAAAACAACTGAAATGAAAAACAAAAAAAATTGCTTTTGTGGCACCTCAAGGTATTGCTGTACAGTGTATAGCAATAACTTGAGGTGCCACAAAAGCAATATTTTTTGCTTTTCATTTCAGTTGTTTTTCTGTTTCAAAAATTCTGGTCTGGATATGCTTGTATGGACTAACACAGCTACATGTTTGAAAACATAAACAAATGTTTTTTTGCCTGCTCTCTCAGTGATTAATCTTTCCCCAAGCCTGCAGACTGAGGGAAATAATCCCCATTTAAGATGGGTCCTGTGTAGAACATAACGGTAATGTCTGGAATCTTTCTCTCTGCTTTCCCTCAATGTTTGGGGCACAACTGAGTTTTGGGGAGCCCCACAGGGCTTTGTAACATTAAGTGAAAGCGTTGTTTGGTTGACGGCTAAGAAGAGTAAAATGCAACTCATATTTGTTCTGGGGAGAAAAAACTAGTATTTCTGGGGATTCCAGTTCTGTGCCTTGCTGCAGACACATGACATCACAGTGTCCTTTTTAATTGCTATTTCTTGCATTTTTCTCCTAATCAGAAGATTTGGATACGATGGAACAAGAAAAGGAACAGCAGCGCCTCGGTACCCAGGAATTACAGCATGCGGGGGGAACTTCCCCTTGTAGCCATTCAGGTGAGAGATAGAATCACAGATGATTTTGGTTAGGGATAATAATCACAATCCTGTGCCATCAATTCATTTCTGACTTGTGGCGACGCTTTTCACAGTTTTTCAAATAGAGAAAACACAGATGTGATTTACCTTCTCCTTCCTCTAAGGGAGAGCCTTGGGACTGTCCAGTTTGCCCAGGGCCATACAGGCTGGCTGGACTCATGGGGCACAGTGGGGAATTGGACCTAACTCACTGAGCTATCCAGCCAACCGGCATATAGATAAGCAGGCAACAAAATGTTGCAGTGTAGCCTGTATGGGGATCCTATTTCCTCACCCTCCCTTGATTTCCATGTGCCTCATAAAACAGTTAGCATCCATTAGCAAGCTTAGTCCTACCCCAGATGTTTATGGGTTTGCCCCCCCCAACACTTCTATCTCTCTCCTAAATTTTAACAGTACAGTGTGCCTCGCTTAATGATGATAATCCATTCCAGGAAAATTGCCATTAAGCGAAAACATTGTAAAGCTGAAATAAAAACCCAATTGAAATGCATTGAAACCCATTCAATGTGTTCCAGTGGGGTAAAAACTCACCATCCAGTGAAGATCCTCCATACTGCGGCCATTTTCGCTGCCTGTATAGCAAGGAATCCATCTCTAATCACAGCGGGGAGCCATTTTAATCACCTGGCGGCCATTTGGAAACTGCCATTCAGCTGTTCAAAAAACGTCGTTTTGCGAAGAATCGGTTCCTGAAGCAGGGAACCGATCATCGCAAAGCGAATTTCCCCCATTCAGGCCATCATTTTTGCGATTGCAATTGCGATCGCAGAAAGATTTCCGTTAAGCGGTTTCATCGTAATGCGGGGCAGTCGTAAAGCGAGGCACCACTGTACTTCTGTACACCTCTGAGTTCCCTGCCCCTACCTTGCTACAGTGTGTGGATGGTGTGCGTGTGTGATTTTGGCTACAAAAACAATGATCCTGAACACCGAGACCGAGGGGATGAGAGATGTTTTATTCATGATGTGTTGCACACTTCTCTTATCACCTATCATGATTTGTGCAGAACATCCAATGCATATTTGGTCCGATCAAAACTAACCATTAAAATCAATATGTTTTTGTCGTGGATGAATATGGTCTTTGTCATACAATGATCGCAGGGAGGGATTATGGATTAAAAAACTTGATTTAAGAATCCAGTACTTTTTTTTTTCATACTGAGGTTTTACTGGGTATATGGTGGAGTGGGAAGCTAGAGTAGCAGTTTTGTGAAGGAATGCTACCATGTTTTCCTGAAAATTAGACAGGGTCTTATATTTTTTTGCTCCAAAAACACATTAGGGCTTATTTTTTCATGTACAATAATCTACATTTATTCAAATACAGTCATGTCTTCTTCTGGTTGCTGCACAAGGGTGGAGGGCAGGGTTTCACTTAACTGTGGCTTGTTTTGGGGGTAGGACTTGGAGAACAGTATATGTACTGTGGGCTGGGGGAAGGATTTCCGTGTATAACAGTTCTGCTAGATGAGTGACAAAACTGAAAACCCAGCTCATTTCTCAGAAATATACAGTGGTGCCTCACTTAATGACTATAATCCGTACCAGGAAAATCGCTGTTAAGCGAAAACGTTCTAAAGCGAAATTAAAAAATTGAAACTCATTGAAAACCCGGCGATCAGCTGTTTTGATCGTTGTAATGCGAAGAAGCAGGGAACCAATCTTCGCAAAGCGAAAAAGCCCTATATAAAACATTGTTTTATGATAGTCGTGAAGCAGATTTGTCATAATGCAGGATAATCGTTAAGTGGGGCATGACTCTAACTACTGGGCAGTGTCTGCGATTTGACAGATAGCCAGTATATGGTATAGTAGGAGTACCGTGTTCCCCTGAAAATATATTTTCTTATATTAATTTTTGCTCTGAAAATCACATTAGGGCTTATTTTCAGGGGTTGTTTTATTTTTTTCATGTACAGCAATCTACATTGATTCAAATACAGTCCTGTCATCATCTTCTGGTAGCTGCACAAGTGTGGAGGGTCAGGTTTCACTTAACTGGGGCTTATGTTTGGGGTAGGGCTTATATTACGAGCATCTTGAAAAATCATACCAGGGCTAATTTTCAGGTTAGGTCTTATTTTGGGGGAAACAGGGTAGTGCTGGACTGAGATACAGGAGACATTGGTTCTGATATCCGCCATGAAACTCACTGGGACATCTTGGTCTAGTCACAGAGACTTTTAGCTTGAACTACCTCACAGGGTTGTTATGAGGGTAAAGCCAGGGCTGTGGGAGAGCTATGTATATCACGTTGAGCTCACTGAAGGAAAGTGGGGTATAAATACAATGAATAAATAGTTTTGAAGAGATCTTAGTTGATGTTCCTCAATTCATATATCCCTTGCATATGTCTTTTTCTTAGGTTATCCTGATGTGACAATGGCGGATGAGGAAGATGAGGATGAAAAAACAGACATATCAGATTATGAGGAATCTAATGGCAACATAACTTTTCCAGCTGCTGTTTCAGGTATGGGATGGGCTTAGCTAACTCAGATGGACAGAGCATGAATTTAGAATGTACTGCCAACCCTGTTTACACGCACACGCACACAGAGAGGATTCAGGCAGTGGATGACTTGAAATGACATCTTACAACTCAACTCTTGCAAATAATGGTTCACATGACCATTCTGTTTCTGACGATTAATCCACAAGACAATTGTTTTTTGTGATCGCTGTGGCGCTTCGCAAGACGATGTTTTCTATGGACGATTTTCGCAAGATGACGATTTTCCCCATTGGAACTCATTAAATAGATTTCAATGCATTCCAGTGGGGAACTGCGTTTCGCAGGACGATGTTTTCACAAGACGTTTTTCGTGGAACAAATTAACATCGTCTTGCGAGGTAACACTGTATTCTTCTTGTGGGGCAAAGTGTGAGGAAGTTGATTGTGGCTTAATTAAAATAAACGTCCTCTAATTATGCAAAACGGTTCCATCAGGAACCTACAAAGCTGATTGAACTACAAGTCTCCCTCAGGAGATCAGCCTTTATTTATCTCAACTGACACTTACTGTCTCGGTATATTCACTCAGAGACTCTGGTAATGAGAAGGAATATTCTGTTTCCCTGAAAATGAGACATACCTGAAAATAAGCCCTAGCATGATTTTTCAGGATGCTGGTAATATAAGCCCTACCCTGAAAATAAGCCCAGGTAAGTGAAACCCGACCCTCCACCACCATGCAACAACCAGAAGAAGATGACAGGACTGCATTCCATAAATGTAGATTCTGTACATGAAAAAAATTACCTGAAAATAAGCCCTCATGCATTTTTTGGAGCAAACATTAATATAAGACCCTGTCTTATTTTACAGGAAACATGGTGAAATGTTTTCATTTATTTACAGTTCCTCCTGGATAAAATCAAATATTGTGCAAATATGTAAACTTGTTACACCACTGAGCTTAACTTGTTACTGACTGACTTGGTGACGCTGCTAACATAACACTTCCCTTTGTCTTCAGACTCCATTGCTATCTGTGACAGAACCCTGACTAACATTTCTGGCTGGGGAAAAAGGAGGGAAAAAGAATCTAAGATGAGAGAGGGAACTATTGGCTGCAACTAAGTCAACCGACATTTAACCCCAGTCCAGAAAAGTCCCTCACAGTCAAAACAGCTTAAAGCCATCATATGTAGGTTGCACTACATCATACACTTCCACAGCTGGAAATGGAGCGAGATTAAAAACTGGACATTCTGTGAAGATGGTTATGGAAGGAAGCTTTCGGGTGAAAGATGTTGCCAGAAAAACATTTTGACAAGGAAATCCCTTGGCCTAAAGGGTTATGATCTCTCCCTCACTGGATGCCTCTGAGCAGATATTATAAAAAAGCTATCAGTCATGGATTCTGTGATTCTAGCTGTCCACTGTCCAGCTAGGGGTTGAACTAGAGAAGGTGTAGGCAATGTGGAAGAGTTCAGTAAGAGGCTCGGCCCTCCAAAAACCAGAAATATCTCCTTGAAGATCTCAGGTGAGGAAGAGCTCACAAACAGGTTTCCTTTTGAAACTGTTGTTGTTGTCAGCATTTTCTCTCTAATTGGTTTTAATAGCCATTTCTAGCCACATCTGGCCCAATACATCCTGTTGTGCATTATTTACGTCATAAAGCGAAAATAAAAAAGCCATTGAAATGCATTAAAACCTTGTTAATGTGTTCCAGTCGGCTAAGAACTCACCATCCAGCAAAGATCCTCCATGGGGGCGGCCATTTTGGGGTGCCTGTGCAGCGAAAAATGGCTCCTAAACACAGCAGGGAGCCATTTTTAAAACCCACCGATCAGCTGTTTTGATCATCGGGAAGCGAAAAGCGGTTCCCAAAACAGGGAACCGATCATCGCATAGCGAAATCCCCCCATTCAAAGCATTGTTTTTGCGATCACAAAAACCTTGTCATAATGCGGATTCATCATTAAACGGAGTGCCCGTATTGTGAGGAACCACTGTACAGCCCTCACCCCTAATAGGAAAGAGTTTGTTTATTTATTAAATGTAAATATTTATTTAATTTGTATACCGCCTGTCTGGCTACCAATGCCTCTCGGGCGGTTCACAACACAAAATAGAACAATAAATTAAAATCAAGTGACATCAAAGTAATAGAAAAGAATAAACTTACACTACACATGATAAACTAGAAACATTACAAACTTAGAATACAGGACAAAAAATAGCATTCAATAAGAGCAATCAGAGAGACAAGAGGAGAGACAAGAGGGCCTTCTTAAATGAACAATGCAAAAAAATAGAGGAAAATA
>NW_018152007.1:45961-64743 GCF_900067755.1 Pogona vitticeps
ATGTAAAGCTGCTCATTTGTAGAAACAGTTTAGGCTCTTACATAGGTGAGAGTAAGTTTTGTTGGAGTTAATAGGTTATCCACAACTTGTGCCAATGAAAAAATTAACAAGTTTTATTTGGGTGTAGGCTTTTGTGAACCATAGCCTGTCTCTTCATATGGGAAACACTTGCCAAATTAAAAAAAAGCAAAGTATTCTGCTTATATACTGGCCCATAGCACTTAAAACACTCTTTGTTTTACAATTTTATTATGCAGACTATACATTGCCCTGTTCCCCCAGCAGAATGATTGTAAGGTTGAGGCAGTAGAATGTAAGGTTGAGGCCACCTCAAGCCGACTACCTGAGCCCGCTGAAATTGAATTCAAATTGTGAGCAGCGTGTTGACTGTAGTACTGCAGCTTAACCAATGGGCTGTGAAGGTTTTGGTACTGGTCAAAATTTTCTGTTGTGCTGGTTAAAACTGACATGCTGGTCAAAGCTTCATGCTGCTTCTGCAATGGACATTTATGCCTCCCCCAGAGATATAGAGTATTATGTTTTACAGTGTTGTCTGTTGTTTCACAGTGTTGTGAACCACCCAGAGTGGTAGCCACATGGTTGGTATAGAAGTTGAGTGAGAGAGTGGGCGGGCAGGCAGGCAAAATAAAAACAATGGAGAAAATAAAGCAACCACAAGCGGCTTTTGGCTAGAAGACACAGTATCTTTAAAAATTATAAACAGAATTAAAATGGGCAGTAAGAGGGCCAGACCTTACAAGTGCTGATGTAGTTACAAGCTTGAGTTTCGGTGAATGTAGAAATAAATGATCAAAGTGGTGCAGATTGGGGTAGAGCAATAGTTCCCAGCCTTAGGTAATCCAGGTATTCTTTGAGTGCAACTAATACATATTTTGGCTGTACACATGAAGGGGGTCACACAAGCAAAGCTCTTAAGTGCTTCCTGCCTCAGGCTTATCCTTTCCGTTAAAACTCTCATCTTCTTTTAGCTTTTGGCCTTGCAGTCCAAAACATCTGGTGGTTCCCACGTTTGAGGACATTGGTTTATCGGGATCTGGAGTATTACAGTGGGGTCTCGATTTACGAACTTAATCTGTATTGGAAGGCAGTTCTCAGGTCGAAAAGTTCTTAAGTCGAATCTGCATTTCCCATAGAAATGCATTGAAAACCATTTAATCCGTATCTGCTCTTTTCGTCCATAGAAACCAATGGGAAGCTGCTATTCCGCCTTCTGCCACTAGAGGGGTATATTTTTTTCTTTTTTTCCTTTAACCTAAGATGATTTAGCTTTTTAAAAAAAGGAAAAAAAAGAGTTCGTAACTCAAATCTAAGTTTGTAAGTCGAGTCCGTATATTCCTATGAGAGTGGTTCATAAGTCGAAACGTTCGTATGTCGAGCCGTTCGTAAGTCGAGACCCCACTGTACTTTCAAGATGATTGGTTTCTTTTGCCTTTAGTGGGATTTTCCATTCCCAAGCCTGAGTCAAGTCCTGAGACTGAAGAGGAGGGAGAGTCTTCCACGTCATGGCGGAAGATCAAGAACGAAAACGAGGATCTAGAGCAGAACACGGGTGAGGCCAAGGAGAAGCCGCCTAGTTTCCAAACCGTGGCATCTTGGGAAACTCTGAGCAGGCAACCACTATCGCCCTGTACCCCTTCAGATAATGCCTCTCTTAAACCAGTAGGTTTATATATAGGATAAAATTGTAAAACAGCTCCATTGTGGGAAACAGATGCTGCTTGATTGGGAGGGTTACAAGCTGCTGTTTTTTGAAACTATAAGAATGTATGTCCCACAGAGCAATCACAGGGTGGCTAGTAGTTGCATGAACTTGGTAGTTTAGGCATCTGGCTGCGGAGGTTGGGAGTTTGATTCCCCACTGGGCCTCCTAGACAGGGTCTGGGCTGAATTATTTATAGGGCCCAATCCAGCTCTACAGTTCTAAAATGATGATGATTACACATGTAAAGCTGCTCATTTGTAGAAACAGTTTAGGCTCTTACATAGGTGAGAGTAAGTTTTGTTGGAGTTAATAGGTTATCCACAACTTGTGCCAATGAAAAAATTAACAAGTTTTATTTGGGTGTAGGCTTTTGTGAACCATAGCCTGCCTCTTCATATGGGAAACGCCTGCCAAATTAAAAAAAGCAAAGTGTTCTGCTCATATACTGGCCTATAGCACTTAAAACACTCGTTGGTTTACAGTTTTATTATGCAGACTATGCATTGTCCTGCTCTCCCAGCTGGATAATGAGTTTACCAACGAATGTAAAGTTGAGGCAACGTCAAGCCGACTATCTGAGACCACTGGAATTGAATTCAGATTGTGAGCAGAGTCTTGACTGTAGTACTGCAGTTTAGCCACTAAGCTGTGAAGCTTTTGGTACTGGTCAAAACTTTCTGTTCTGCTGGTCAAAACTGACACGCTGGCCAAAGCTTCATGCTGTTTCTGCAATGGACTCTCATGCCCCCCTCCAGAGACATAGTGTAATAGGTTTTAAAATGTTGCCTGTTGTTTCACTGTGTTGTGAACCACCGAGTGGTAGCCAGATGGGCGGTATAGAGGTTGAGTGAGAGAGTGGGTGGGCGGGCAGGCGAAATAAAAATAATGGAGAAAATAAAGCAACCACAAATGGCTTTTGGCTAAAAGATTCAGTATCTTTCAAAATGGGCAGTAGGAGGGCCAGATCCTGCAAGTGCTGATGTAGTAACGAGCTTGTGTTTTGGTGAATGTAGAAATAAGTGATCAAAGTGGTGCAGATTGGGGTATAGCAATAGTTCCCAGCCTTAGGTAACCCAGGTGTTCTTTGAGTGCAACTAATACATATTTTGGCTGTACACATGAAGGGGGTCACACAAGCAAAGCTCTTAAGTGCTTCCTGCCTCAGGCTTATCCTTTCTGTTAAAACTCTCATCCTCTTTTAGCTTTTGGCCTTGCAGTCCAAAATATCTGATGGCTCCCAGTTTTGAGGACATTGGTTTATCTGGAATATTACCTGCAAGCTGATTGGTTTCTTTTGCCTTTAGTGGGATTTTCCATTCCCAAGCCTGAGTCAAGTCCTGAGACTGAAGAGGAGGAGGAGTCTTCCACGTCATCGCAGAGAATCAAGAACGAAAACAAGGATATAGAGCAGAACACTGGTGAGGCCATGGGGAAGTTTCCAAACCGTGACATCTTGGAAAAGTCTGTGATTTTCTGCTAAACCTGGCAGGCAATCACTATCAAACTGTACCCCTTCTTTTGTATCAATCAGGGTATCCTGACATAGTGGTAAAGATGGAAGAAATGGAACAAGAGTTCCCTCCAACTCAGGGAAGTGAAGATATGGAAGCAGTTTGCTTAGGTAAGAAATGGGTTCAGCGAGCAATTAAGTAGGATTGGAAAGAGTATCTTTTCGTTTCCCGCAAAGGATGAGGATATCTGAGGGTCAGCCCATCCAAGGGTATCCTCCATCCACAACACAAAATGAATATTTCCAGGGTAGCTGTCAGAGACTTTTATCCGGAAGGATAAAATGAAAGGGAACAATACATGCAAGTCCTGAAGGAGGAGCCTGGATCTGTTGCTCCCTAGAAATTCTCTTCTGAAGATATGCATTGGTGCCCCGCATAACGAGCGATTCGTTTAACGACGAATCCGCATAGTGATGTGTTTTTTGCGATCGCAAAAGCGATTGCATTGTGATGTTTTTAATGGCAAAAAATCACTTTGCGATGATCAGTAAGCTGTTTCGCTTACCAATTTTCGCATAGCGATGTTTTAAAAACAGCTGATCGGCGGTTCCAAAATGGCCACCGGGGGATAAATGGCCGCCGAATGTGTTTTCGAGCCCATTCCTCACTTACTGGGCAGCGGAAATGGCGGCCGTATGGAGGATTTTCGCATAACGATGAGTTTTAAGCCCATAGGAACGCATTGAAGGGGTTCAATTCATTCCTATGGGCTTTTTTGTTTCGGATAGCCACGATTCTGGATAGCGACGATTTTTCCAGAACTGATTATTGTCGCTATGCAGGGCATCACTGTATATGGTTGAAAATGAGCATAGTGGCTGAAATCCTGTGGCTTAACATAGTAACTTCCAATAGTGTTGGCCCATTGAATCGGTGCAGTGAGATACAACAGTCCTTTTAAAACAAACCCATTTGGCAGCCCTTCACTCAGAGAAAGCTTGCCTGAAGAGAAGGGTCTTTGTCTAGTTGTGTAAGGACAGCAAAGATGGGGTCAGCCTGGCCTCTTGTGGGAGGGAGTTCCAGAGCCTAGTAGCACCAACAGAGAAGACTTGCTCCTGAGACCTCACCCAACACACACATTTAAGCAGATTCATAAATGAGCCATCATGTGATCCATTCATTTCACTGGGCAACCCTGGATTCTAGTGCTAGGGCAGAGAGAGATGGAAATGCCACTCATTGGCGTAGCTTAAATTTTTTGCTGAAAGGAAATTGTGTCTCTTTGTCTTAAGAGTTTAGTGAAATTGAGAAGGAATTTATAGGTCAATCCCTTAGCACATGATTTCCTAGCAGAAAGCCCAATGTTAAATTCTCAGAGATTAGCTGGTAGCAGGGCTGGAAAAGAGAGGTGAGGTTTGAAATAGCCTAAGAGTAATCCAAGAGAGATTTTATATTCTGAGAGCTGGTGGCTGAAATCCTCTTGTGCAAGACTAAGGCAGCCATGCAAGCGGTTTTCTCCTTTTTGCTTGCTATCAGTTTACCTCTAAAGAAAATCTCAATTTGTTGACCAATAAATAGATTAAAGATGGATAACCTCCTAAGAAGGTAGATTTACTTCTGTGATTGCCTTTATACAATTGCATGGGGCAATAGGATTCTGACCAATGGTGCTGTAGTAGCTAGAATATTGGATTCAGATTTCGAAGTCTTAGGTTCGAATCCCTACTCAGCCATGAAATGCACCAGTCACACATGTATATCACTTTGAGCTCACTTCGGAAAAAAAAATTTATGCAATAAATAAATTATATTACATGGCGGCCATTCTCCTCCACTCCATTTCGATTTAATCTTTAACATGTGGACTTTGTAATTATTGCAGAATTGAGTCCTTCCGTTCAGGGTGCAGATACAGTATATCACAGAAGTGAGTACAACCCCCCCCCCACATTTCATAAACATTTTAGTACAGTGGTGCCTCAACTTACGAATGTCTTGGCTTGCGACTAATTCAAGTTACAACCAGCTCCGGTCGCAAAATTTTCCTTTGACTTGCGACCGGCGCTTTGAGATACAACTGGAAAAAAGGTGGGGAATTTGATCTGCTTTCCCTCCTTTTGTCCTTTAGTTAACCGTTGGTCAGCGAAGAGGCTGCTTCTCTCTAGCTCCTTCTCCCCAGCAGTTAGGGAGTGTGGGTTTGGAGAGACTTTGGATTGCATGGTACTGCATGTTACTGTACTGTTCTCTCTCTCTCTCTCTCTCTCTCTCTCTCTCTCTCTCTCTGTACATATATATGCATTTTTTCTTTTTGACTTTTTTATACAGAGAGACTGCCTGGTCTGGGTGAGTATTGTACAGTGTTTTGTAGCGTGGGTTTGGGCTGGCTGGGTGGGGGGTTATGTTTCTGTGCTCTGATCGGTCCTGCAGTGTGTAGTTGTAGCATTTTTAGTCCCTGCTGGAATGGTTTTTTTATTATTCTGTACTGTATGGTGTGCTGAACAGTACTCATGGCTCCAGAGAAAGAGAAGAAGAAGATCATCTCCATTCAACTGAAGAAGGACATCATCAGAATGCATGACCGTGGCATGCGTGTGACTGAACTGGCTGCTGCATACAATATGGCAAAGTCAACCATCTCCAGCATATTAAAGAAGAAAAATATATTGAAAGGAATTGATGTGGCAAAAGGAGTCACAATCCTAACAAAGATCAGGACACCCCTGATTGAAAAGGTGGAAAAACTTTTACTGGTGTGGATGAATGAGAAACAGCTGAAAGGGGAAAGCATCAATGAAGCCATGATTCGTGCGAAAGCGAAGAAGCTGCACACTGACTTAATGGAAAGAAACCCCTCTGGAAGTGCACTGCAAGAAAAATTCAAAGCTAGCAGAGGGTGGTTTCAAAAATTCCAAAAGAGAAGTGGCATCCACTGTGTTACAAGACATGGGGAGGCTGCAAGTTCTGACCGAGATGCTGCAGAAGCCTTCAAGTTCAACTTTACCAAATTCGTCAAGGAAGAAGAATACCTCCCCCAGCAAGTCTTCAACTGCGATGAGACAAGACTGTTCTGGAAGAAGATGCCCAGGAGAACTTTCCTAACTCAGGAGGAACTGAAAACGCCAGGCCACAGACCCATGAAGGACAGGTTGACCCTTTTGCTGTGTGCCAATGCCGCAGGTGATCTGAAGATCAAACCTCTTCTGGTGTACCATTGCCAGACTCCTCGCCCATTCCTGCGAGAGAGAGTTAACAAGGCCACACTGCCTGTCATGTGGAGGGCCAACGCAAGAGCTTGGATGACAAGGCAGCTGTTTATGGAATGGTTCTATGAAGTGTTTGCACCCACTGTCAAAAGATATCTTTCTGACAACCAGCTTCCTGAAAGGTGCCTTCTGCTGATGGACAACGCCCCGGCACACCCCCCATCCTTGATGGATGGTCTTGACAATGAGTATCACTTCATCAGGGTCAGGTTCCTCCCCCCAAACACAACACCTTTCCTGCAGCCCATGAACCAGCAAGTGACCAACAGTTTCAAGAAGCTCTACACAAAGGCGCTCTTCACCAGATGCTTCAACGTCATCGAGGAGACGTCCTTGACCCTGAGAGAGTTCTGGAAGGAACATTTCAATGTCCTCCACTGCATCAGACTCATTGACAAGGCCTGGCAAGATGTCGCAACTCAGACCTTGAACTCAGCCTGGAAGAAACTGTGGCCGGAATGCGCCGCAGACGATGACGCTGAGTGGATTGATGCGCAGGTGGTGAGGGACATCGTCTCCATGGGTGAAGGCATGGGCCTGGATGTCAACGAGAAGGACATAGAAGAGCTGGTTGAAGACCACGAAAAGGAGTTGACCACAGAAGAACTTGAGGTACTGGAAGCTGAGCAGCAGAAGGCTCTTGTGGAGGAGCTCCCTGCTGACGAAGAGGAAGTGGGAGCGCAGATTAGCAGTGAGGAGATAAGCTATATCTGCCAGAAATGGAACGAGTGCCAGGAGTTCTTTGAGAGGCACCACCCAAACAGGACCGTGACGGGCAGAGTTTTGGACATGATGAACGACAACGTGGTCAGCTATTTCAGAAAGATTCTGCAGCGCAGATTTGTCACCAGAATGGAGCCTGTAGCCAAGAGACAGCAACAGGAAACCCCTGGAGAAGATGACCCAAAGGAAGGGGGCTCTACCTCCTTATGATTACCATCTCACCACCTGCCTGCCTGTCCTCCAGCCAGAAGTCACCTATATAGTACCTAAGGAGGGAGATGTCACCCAGATGTCCTCCAGAAGACACCAAAAGATAAGTGATCTCTCTTTTGTTTTAGAATGTGTTTTGTTTAAAAGGTGTTTGAAGACTCCAAACTCCCCCCCCTCTTGTCTTCTCTCTCTCTATCCTCCTTGTGCCTAAAAGCACAAACCTTTGTCTGAGGAGTCTGTGTACCCCAGTGAAGACTTTATTTCCTCTTTTCCCCGTTGTTCCCTCCCTCCCTCCTTTCCTGCCCTTTTTTCATCCTTAGAGGTCGTTTTAGGTTTTAAAAAAAGGTTTTCCCCTAGTGGACAGATTAACCACTTTTGCATTGGTTCCTATGGGAACTAATGCTTTGAGATACAACCAACGCCTTGAGATACAACTGAAAAGCAGCCAGAACGGAATAATCGTTTTTCAGTGTATTCCTGTGGGAAATGGTGCTTTGAGTTACGACCAACTTGAGTTACGACCATCATCCCAGCAAGAATTAAGTTTGCAACTCATGGCCCCAACGTATATTTTTTCATGTGACAACACTGAAGAAATGACACCTGGCTACAATGTAAAGCAGTGAGTATACAGCTTGTATAACAGTGTAAATGTGCTTTCCCTTCAAAATAACACAACACACAGCCATTAATGTCTAAGCCGCTGGCAACAAAAAGTGAGTACACCCCTAAGTGACAATGTCCAAATTGGACCTAAGTAACCGTTTTCCCTACCTGGTGTCATGAGACCCATTAGTGTCACAAGTCTCAGGTGTGAAGGGGGAACAGGTGTTACCGCTCTCACTCTCTTGACTGGTCACTGGAAGTTCCACATGGCACCTCACGGTAATGAACTATCTGAGGATCAGAACAAAGGAATTGTTGCTCTACATAAAGATGGCCTAGGCTATAAGAAGATTGCCAAAACCCTGAAACTGAGCTGCAGTCCACTGGCCAATACCATACAGCGGTTTAACAGGACAGGTTCCACTCACAACAGGCCTCACCATGGTCGATCCAAGAAGCGGAGTGCCCTTGCTCAGAGTCATATCCAGAGGTTGGCTTTGTGAAGTAGATGTACGAGTGCTGCCAGCATTGCTGCAGAGGTAGAAAGGGTGGAGGGTCAACCTGTCCGTGCTCAGACCATACACCGCACACTTCATCAAATTGGTCTCCAGGGCTGTCATCCCAGAAAGAAGTCTGTTCTAAAGATGATGCACAAGAAAGCCCGCATATGGTTTGCTGCAGACAAGCTCACTAAGGACATGGATTTCTGGAACCATGTCCTGTGGTCCAATGAGTGAAAGATAAACTTATTTGGTTCAGATGGTACATGTGTGGCGGCAACCAGGTGAGGAGTACAAAGACAAGTGTGTCGTGCCTACAGTCAAGCGTGGTGGTGGGAGTGTCATGGTCTGAGGCTGCATGAGTGCTCCCAGCACTGGAGAGCTACAGTCATTGAGAGAACCATGAATGACAACATGTACTGTGACATACTGAAGCAGAGCATGATCCCCTCCCTTTGGAGACTGGGCCGCAGGCCAGGATTCCAACATGATGATGACCCCAAATGCCTCCAAAATGACCACTGCCTCGCTAAAGAAGCTGAGGGTAAAGGTGATGGACTGGCCAAGCATGTCTCCAGACCTAAACCCTATTTATTGAGCATCTGTGGGGCACCCTGAAATGGAAGGTGGAGGTGCGCAAGGTCTCTAACATCCACCAGCTCTCTGATGTCATCATGGAGAAGTGAAAGAGGACTCCAGTGGCAACCTGTGAAGTTCTGGTGAACTCTGTACCCAAGAGGGTTAAAGCAGTGCTGGAAAATAATGGTGGCCACACAGAATATTGACACTTTGTGCCCAATTTGGATACCTGCGACTTGTGACACTCATGGGTCTCATGACACCAGGGAGGGACAATGGCTACTTGGGCCCAGTTTGGACATTGTCACATAGGGGTGTACTCACTTTTGTTGCCAGAGTTTTGGACATTAATGGCTGCGTTTTGTTATTTTGAGGGGAGAGGATATTTACACTGTTATACAAGCTGTATACTCACTGCTTTACATTGTAGCCAGGTGTCATTTCTTCAGTGTCGTCACATGAAAAGATATACTAAAATATTTAGGAAATGTGAGGGGTTGTACCTACTTATGTGATATACTGTACTAAATGTGGTGCAGTGGTTAGAGTGACTGGACTGGGACTCTGGAGAACAGGGTTCAAAACCCCACTCAGTCATGGAAACCCACTGAGGGAGTGGAACTAATAAAACCACTCCTTAAATATCTCACTTTGAAAGCCCTATTAAGGTTGCTATATGTTGGTTCTGACTTGACAGCATGTAACAACAACACATTCAGGGTGTCAATCTGCCACCTATACTTTTTATCAGGATACTTAATTCCAGCTTGTCCTTACTGGGCTGCATGGGTTAAAACCCCATTGAATCCACAGTGCTTTTCTACTTCAGTATGCCTGCTGATGCTTTTCCTCTTGTGTACACATAGTGTGGTTTTTGGCTTTTTGAGGTTCCAAACAGCAAAAATGAGTTCACTGTTCATATTTGGCTCCATTTATTTACAGGCCAAAATCTCACTACTTCTTCTTTACTTCCCACACCCTAAGGTGGCTTCAAGTTGAATTCTGTAGAATTGCTTCAGAAGACAGAGTTCTCCCGGCTGAGCTTAGCTGACCAGCTACGAATCAGAATGATGGGACCGCACAGGCCTCCTCTGATGCTCCACCAGTCCAGATGTGAGAGAGGAAAAGAGTTGACACGGAAGTTCAGCGCAGGGTGGTATGACCGAAAGGAATGGCTGTGTGGAAGCGCTACCCAAGATGCGTTGTTCTGTTTCCCTTGTTTGCTGTTTGGGGGTGTCGACACTTGGACACGGACAGGAGTCCGAGATTTAAAGCACCTTAGTGATAAAATCAAGAGACATGAAACATCCCAGAGCCACATTAACAGCTGCCTGCAGCTGGCAATATTGGACGCCAAGAGTGCAAAGCAAAAGGACGGTAGTGGCCAAGAGTCCGTAAGGAAACAGAACGAAGAAATAGAAAAAAACAGAAACAGCCTTTTGAAGGTCATGGAGGCTATATTGCATTGTGATATTTTTGGGCTGTTGCTTTCAGAAGAGGATGAGGTTGAGGATTCAGTACACCCAGGAGTGTTCAGAGGAGAGGTTAATCTCATGGCATACCTCAGCCTGGCTTTGAAACCTGACTTGCAAAGTTCCCCAGTGTTGGCAGGTCTATCCAAGACAATTCTGAGCGACTTGCTTGATTGTGCATTGGCGGTGGCAAAAGATCACATTAAAGAGCAGCTGAAAAGTGCTCCTTTTGTGGCCATTGAGGTCAGTCACGTAGACGTGTCCACTCACTCCCAGACGGCCCTGATCTTCCGCTACGTCGATGAAAGCCGCTCTTTGGTAGAACGCTTTTATGGATTTGCAGACCTGGAAGATCATCAGGCCGAAACCACCGCTAAATTTGTACTTCAGCAGCTGGAAGAGGTGTTTCCAGAGGCAGCTGACAAGCAGAAGATCATCGCTCAGAGCTATGATGGGGCGAGTGCGACGCACGGTGACCGCGCAAGGATACAGGACAAGATTTGTGACGCATTCCCTAGCGCCCAGTATGTTCACTCTTATGCTCACCGAATGAATACGGTCATTCAGCAAGCCACATCCCAAATTGAGGAAGTGCGGCGTTTCTTTGCAGATCTTTCCGGAATCCCAGAGTTCTTCTCCTGCAGCGCGAAAAGGAGGCAGCTTCTGGAGGCCATTGTGAGGAGGCAGCTTAATAAAACATCCCAGATAAACTGGAACCTTAACATCCAAACGGTAAATTATGTGTTTGGGAAGAGACTGGAGCTCCTCAAATGTTTCTGTGAAATCAGAAGAACGTGGAAGTTTGATACCCCTGCAGTCCGCATGGCCGGACTGTTCATTCCAATGCTGGAAGATGATGGAGAGTTCTTGTATTTGCTCTCCCTCTTCCACAGAATAATGCCTCACGTGGATACTTTCCACAGGCAACTCTGGAGTACAGTCAACAATTCTGTAGCCATCCAGAAAGCTACTTCGGACTTCACAAGCGCCATCAGCTCAGTCAAAGAATCCGTTGGAACCTTGTTTGGGGAATTGCCTTCTGAATCTGTGCTGCCCACGGACAAAACAAAGGAGACGCTGGATCAGATGGCCTTAGACGTGTGCAACATCATCACGGCCCATGCAAAAGAACGCTTTGCATTTACTAGTCATCTAGCAAGCGCCACGCTGGTCCAGGGAAGCTTGTTTCGATCTCACCACCGGGCTTTTCCACAGGAGGCCTTTGACGAAGCTGTAAAGGCCTACCCGATGCTGGAGAAGGAGAGGTTGATGGCAGAACTTTCTGTCCTGTACGAGAGGCAAGAATTCTACCGTTGCAAAAACGCTTACCAGCTGCTGTATGTGCTTTCCATGTACAACCTGGAGAAAACCTTTGAGCAAACCGTGACGTTGTTGCGAATCCTGGTCACCACGCCTGCAATGGTGGCAGAAGCAGGCCAGGCCGTGTCGGCTCTGACGAGGGTAAAGACTTTCCTAACGAACACCATGCCGCACAACAAACTCAACGCCTTGGCCATGCTGTCTGTTGAGAAAGGGATGATTAAAAACATCCCAGGTTTCAGTCTCAAGGTGGTGGAACGGTTTGCAAGGCAACCTGAACATCACGCCGGTTTCCTGTACAAACTGTGAGGCATGGCAAAGCTCCAATTGCTATTTTCCAAGACTGAATAGGAATCAATCAAAATGACTGTGCAGATCAGCTGAGACCAGATTCATTATCCGAGGTGAGGACGGCAGGTTCACTTCCATGTATGGTTCCCCATAATGGGAACAGGTCAGCTATCCCCAGCTTCATGTCTCGAACTAGAACTTTCAAAATTCCCAGCCACCCATGCAGGTTGATCTGCACGGGTATATAGCTTCTGAAATCTCAAACTCCACTGGATAGTGGAGTGGTTTAAATCTCTGGCTCCTGAGTCGGAGGTTGTGAGTTCGAATCCTCGCTGTGCCTCCTTGACAGGGGCAGGACTTGATGATCCATTGGGTCTCTTCCAGGTCTGAAGATCTAAGATTATTCTGAAATTATTATTATTATATTTTTTACTTGTGGAAGATGGGATGTGTTGCTATCCATCCTGTCTGCAGAGAATAGAAATGGGAATCTCAGCCACTGTTGATAATTCACAGTGCCACATCTAGAGCAGCAGTAGCATACTATGGCAACACATGGACAGTTCTGCAATTTTTGTACTTTTAATTTACTGATATTTTTACATTTTGTGATAATTGCTATTGCTTGATTATATTTTTAAGAGAATAAATACGGGTGAAAATACAGCAGAAACAGCTATTCCCTTACCAGTTTATTACAAGACTTAAGCAAAATCTTACTTGTCATTTTAAACAAACGTAGAGTTTGCTTTGGAATGGAACTGGGTGGCTCATTACCGGAACCAGAGAGAGCATCTGTTCAACAAGGAATCATAGACTTTTCAGTGTTTTTTTCCTCTCAAATATTTGTAATCTTTGAAAATAACAGACTGATGTTGAGAAAGTCCTATCATGACACTGACCTCCTGTAGTTTTTTAAAAAAATATTGAGTGTGGTTTCAAGTTAAGTAGCGATGTTGCCTCAGGGTAAAGGAACCTTAAGGTGTGTGTGTGTGACAAAAATGGGGACTGCCCATTAGCAGTGGCAAGGGGAAGAATAATGACGCTGTATAGACACTTGTCCCTTAAGTTGCACAGGTTTTAGTTTTACAAATTTTTTCCCAATAAATAAATACATGCATATTTCACTAAATGCATATTTATTCAGTCAATGCTGTGCGGCTATTTGTCTCCAGGAAGTGGCTTAAGGGAGTTGGGTCTTGGACTCACTGAAGCCCCTGTGGTTGGCGGTGTGGTTGATGGCGTCCTTCCGGCTCCTGTCCTGGTGGCTCCACGTGGCAACCAGGGAGAGCGCTGGGGTGTGCTCGGAAGGCTGAGAAAGGTCCGGGGTGTGTGTGTGTGGAATCACAGCAGTGTGCTGCTCCATTGGGAGGGGAGGAAGAATTATGCCTCCATCCCCCCCCCCAGAGGCTTTCCCTGTCTAGCTGCCTTTCTACGTGTGCGCGTGAGAGAGAGAGAGAATAAACAGTTTATGCTTTGAAGTTATGTTTTTGGGAATAAGATTTATACATGGTTTTTGAACAATACGGGGGTCTGGAGCTCCTAACTATAGCATTATAGAAGGGAGAAGTGCAGTTTTGTGTACTGGATATTAATGACAGCCCAAGTAGGCTTCTGGAAACCTGCTGATGCTAACAAAGATAGGAAGCGTACTAGCTCTTTTAACATACACACACACACACACACACCAGTTTTTGAGGGGGAGTGAAATGAGAGAAGAGGGATAACTGTACCAGCCATGTTTGGGAGAGGAAAGCTGCCTGAATAATTCTGGGAGCCACAGTCCAGAAACAAACCTGCACATCTGTAGTTACAGTTCTTGAGGGTTTTTTAGCTGAGAAAAAGATACATAAACAAGACACATGACAAAGGTCTATATATAATGTGGAGAAAAAAGACAAGAGGGTTTTGTTTTGTTTTTTCAGTCATCTCTTTTTTTGAATCTATAATGTTTGAATCTACAACGTCTACGTTGGCTTAGGTATGTTGTAAGAATTGCTGATGGTCGGATTCCAAAATATCTCCTGTATGGAGAATTAGTGCAGGGACATCGCCCCAGAGGGAGACCACAGCTGCGATACAAGGACATCTGCAAGCAGGATCTGAAGGCCTTGGAAATGGATTTCAACAGATAGGAAACCCTGATATCTGAGCGTTCAGCCTGGAGGCAGGCGGTGCCTCACAGCCTCTCCCAATTTGAAGAGACCCTTGTCCAGCAGGCTGAGGCAAAGAGGCAGTCATGAAACCAGCAAAATCAGGGAGCTGGATGGGGTACATCAGACCTGGGCAAAGTGCGGCTAGGTGCGGCTAGAGGGCCACATCCGGCCCGGGAGCCTCTCCTTTCCGGCCCGTGGAAACCATTTATAGCTTTTTGTCTAAAGTTGATCAGTTGCTTTAACATACCGCAAAAAAAAACCTCTTTAGTATTTGAGAAGATTAACAAGTTTAAAATAAAGCCTCTCCTTTCCGGCCCGTGGAAACCATTTATAGCTTTTTGTCTAAAGTTGATCAGTTGCTTTAACATACCGCAAAAAAAAAACCACCTCTTTAGTATTTGAGAAGATTAACAAGTTTAAAATAAAAACAATCGTAACATCAGTTTCATTTTATTTTTAAGTAAAGTTGGTTCGGCCCCCAAACACAGTTCAGATTTTTCATGTCCCCCCCTATAGAAATTAATTGCCCACCCCATGGGGTATATATTGTATTTGTCCTCAGTGTGGAAGGGATTGTCACTCTCGAATTGGCCTTCTCAGCCACACTAGAGGCTGTTCCGAGACCTCCATGCAGAGCACGTTACCATAGTGTCTCGAGACTGAAGGATGCCTAAACTGAACCTGAATGTTTGAATCTGGAGCCCTCCAGTGAAGAAAGATGCAAGCTATGATCTGCACAGAACTGTTACTATGTGCTGTCAGCTCACTTCCAGTGAATGGTGAAACCCTAGTAGGGTTTTTTAGATGTGTGTGAAATATTCAAAGAATTGCCACCATCCCCAGAAGGTTTCTGGGGCTAAGTGGGCACTTGAACCAGATCTCCTGAGTCCTACTCCATGAAGCTGTTGTCTGCTTTCAGCCCAATTATGCAGTTCACTAAGGGACAAAGCCATTCATTTTAAGGCTTAAGGAAATTACACCGCTCCATGAAGGATAAGCCTGCCAAGGGGTATCGAAGACAAGAGTTCTATAGGTTGCCCTACAAGCAGCAGTTTGGATTGCCAGGAAGAGACCCAAGTGCATCCTGAGCAAATCAAGCTCTTAACTCTCACTAGAATGAAAGAAAGAAAAAAGATGAGTCAGAAACATGGGAAGAGGGCAGTGTAGTTATTGGATTGCCAGGAAGAGACCCAAGTCCATCCTGAGCAAATCAAACTCTAATTCTCATTAGAATAAGAAAAAAAGATGAATCAGAAACATGGGAAGAGGGCAGTGTAGTTCTTCAAGCTATAGACAGACCCCTGAGTAAGAAAACTGTCTTTGCCCCTATATCGCAACACTCCTCTCTGTCCTCAACCAAAGATGAACCAAGAGATAGTTTATTGAGTCGAATGACAACATTTATTTGAAAGTTCAGGTCAAGGCTGGGATTTAGAAATACATGTGCAAAAGACAACAGCAAATCTTTTCAACAAAGACGCCCAGTCTGTCTTCCTAGAAATCATCCCCTCTTCCAAAAGGAGCTTACAGCCTGCCCTTGCCAACAGCCCCAATGTCCTTCCACACACCTGGAGGAGCAAACAACCCCCCTCCCCAGTTCCCCTGGCACACTATTCCGTGTAAGCATGTACTTCACATGTATGCCTAAATTTGAATCAGGTTTCTTTTACCAGAACCCAATACAAGAGCAGTTGCTATTTGTCATTGGGATCAGGCTCTTAGCCAGCTGTGCCAAGCGGGCAGACTAATACATTTTAAGGATTGAAGCCCTCCCTGCTGAGGAGAGCAGAATCTTTGTTTCCTGTGAACTGCGGAAGCGCAAATGCTTTAGTACAAATTTTATAAATGCTCCTGCAAATATATTTGTCCCCTATATATTTATTTGCTAATATGTTTAGGGGAGCAATGGGGGTGCTCTTAGGACCCCCAAAAAAGTTTCCATCCTTACATTCCATTCATCCTGTTTTTTCATTTATTTGCTGCCTGTATATTCTGCCTCCTCCTGCCTTCCCCCATGAACCCAAATGATTTTTCTTTTCCCCGCAAAAACTTGGTGAAAAGCTATCCGAGATCCTTCAACGAGTTTCACGGCTGAGTGGGACTCTGAGCCCAGATGTCCAGTGTCACAGTTCTAGTCACGACACTGCACTGTGCACTGGGATTGCTACACATCCAATCTGCACGAGAACAGCCCTACTGTTCCCAAGGAGGAATAGGTACAGGGAAAGCCAAATGATTCTTTGCAAACAGCCCGTCACTAGAGGCTAAAATTCACTAGTGTTCCCCAGAACTGATTCAGGACCTTTGGAACTGAACAAGCAGGTTTGCAAACAAAACCCAAGGTGAGGGGCAGAAGCACCCATCCTGCAAACAATCAAGCTAGTTTGCAATCTTCAAGAAGGGCGAAAAGATCCTGCTTTCATAATGCCTTTCAGGGTTAGATGAATCCTGTCGTCTAATCACAGGTCACTGTCAAAAGTGCCAAAATTTCTGTGGGTGGACTGCAACTGGCAGAATTCCCCAAGCAGGTATCCCATGCTGCTTGGGGAATTCTGGGAGATGTAGTCCAAAGAAAACCCCCAAACATCTACAGAATGAAGTCTGTCAGGTAGAGTTCCCCAGCATCATAGAGGGTGGGCTGTTTTAGGGCCTAGAGAGGTCTGCTTTCGGACAGGCTGCTTGCAGCCCTCAGAGAGTGAGTCGTAGCTGGGTTGCCAGCCTACCGAGCCAGAACCAAGGGAAGACCTCCTCCGTCGCAAAAGTGGCTGAGGAGAATTTAAAGACGGGGGACTCTGTCTCCGAATCAACAAAAGCCACTTCATTCTTTTTGCAATCCAGAGTCACCCGGATCTTCCTGAGCTTCTGCTTGAGCAGCAAGTTATGCTTCGTGGTGCTCAGGGCTTGGTAGTGGCCCCCCTGCATCTGCCCCACGGCCCATATTCCTTCCTTGGGGTTAAAATGTACCAGACCTTTTCTTCTCACAGAGGCCACGGCGACCCCAGCGGCCCAGACCCCTCTCTCATCCACCTCCACCTCCCACCAGTGTCTTCCAGTACGGAACCCTTCAGAGCCCAGAACACAAGTGCAGGTGTCGAATCTTTCTGGGATGTCCGGCGGATATTGCCCTGTGGGCTGGAGCCTCACACACCTCTGATCTTTAGACAGGCTGAGGTAAGGGTGAGCGGTAGCTGGATCCAAAGTGATCGCCTCTACGGGGGGGGGGGGGGGGGGGNGGAGGAGGGAGAGATGATGGCTTAAAATAAGGAAAACAAGGCAAAACCAGAAGTCACCCAGCATCCACTTCCAGTTTTGATAGGGTGACCTATGATCTCCCAGCGTACAAGTCTCTGCTTCTAAATACATCCAGGAACATAAAAACATTTTTTTGCTGCAAAACATCAGGAAGAAAATACTTGTAGGGGGCTGGGTAGTTTTTTTTAAAGTCTTTTGCCTACAAGCTGCCTTTTTTCCACTTACACAGATGGCGCTACCCAGAGCGGGAATTAACTAGCTATAAGTAGAGATCGGCATGAACCACCAAAACGGCAGTTCATGCCAATTTGTGTTCTGGCAGAACAGGTGTTTGCTGTTTCCCTGCCTCCTCTGACAGACGCCCACTCAGAAGCCGCATCTGGAGGAGGCAGGGAAGGGAAGCCATGGCGCTGCCTTTGAGTGTTATTTCTGTTGTTTTTACTTGACTCATCTTTATCGTGTTTTCAGCTGACTGTCAACCATTCTAATTATTTTCAAGGAGAAGGAAAGACATTTGATCTTACCTTTACACAGCTGGTGTGCAGCAAGAAGGGCATCTGTGGAAAGAGGTAAAAGGGATGAAACATGCAGCCTACATGCAATAGTATTTCATGCAATAACATTTTTTCTGTCTCTTGTCCCTCTTACTATCACAGATTTGGCTGGTGGAATTGGAATTCTGGATTGAGAAGGCTTGAAAAAAAAAACCAGACTAAAAATCCCATAGTTCCAGTCACCATGCCCAACAAGAATGATGACCATTGTAGTGCCACAACATTCAGGGAGACTCGTATTTGGGAAATGGTTAGAACAGATGAGACCTTTGGTCTGATATAACAAAAAAAATGTGTTTCCTCTTCTGAGCTTATTCAGTTACCCTAAGTTCCAGCCTTGCTCATGCTGGTGACTTCTAGGAGTTTTTTTAAAAAACATTTTTTAATTAATTTTCCAATCCGATTATCCCAAATTCCGACCTTCCTTCAAACCATTCATATACAGATTTTAGTATATAGTATAGCTACTATCATAATATTACTCTCATATTATATAAAGTTCTCAAGATCTTCTAATAACATTCTTATTGAAAGTGGTTCCAGATCCATGACCCAGCTTTATATCTAGTTTAGTTTGCCTAAAATAAAAAGTCACCATATTACATCTTTACCTTGACTCGGGCTCCCTTATTTCAATTTAATTCTCCTTTTAATATATAGAATATACCCTTTTACAGATCCA
>NW_018152007.1:67002-101724 GCF_900067755.1 Pogona vitticeps
GCGGCTTCAAGATGGCCGCCGGAAGCCCCAAAATGGCCGTACGCAGCATTTTCGCACCCTTGTTAAACGAGGGAAGGGCGCAAAAATGGCTGCTGGCCATTGGAGAAGCATCGCTGTACGGTGAGTAAAGCTGCTATTGGAACGCATTAAACACTGTTTAATGCATTCCAATGGCTTTTTCCTTCCCGTACAGGAACGGATTAACCTAGTTGTGCGAGGCACCACTGTAGTTGTACAAGGGATAGCCATGTTAGTCAGTGGCAGCCAACCAACAAGGGTTAGCCATGTTAGTCAGTGGCAGCCAACCAAGCCGATGAGGAAGCAGGATGGGAATTCTCCCTGCACATCCCATGAGTGATTGGCTGCCTGAGGAGGCGGGGTCGAACTGGCAGAGTTCCTGCTCAGATTGGAGCATGTCCAGAGAAGAAAGACCACAGCAGTGCATGAAACAGGGTGAGTGGCCTAGCTGGAGTGGGTGGAAGATGGGCCAGTATGGCACCGTAGCTTTGTATGAAGCACAATGAAGTGCTTCGTGCCCATTTCTAACTATAGGTAAAAGGAAATGAATGAATGAATTTATTTATTAAGGTCAGGTGAGCAGCTAATAAAACATATTTATGGCTAGAATATACAAAATGCAGTTTTAAAATGTACAACCAGTTCATAAAACATTATTTAGTTAAAATATACAAAATACAATTTAAAAAGTATACAATAGATAACTGTACTGGTTGTAAAATATGGGGAGAATCAAATACAGGAATTTTATTGCTATCCTTTGAACCATTAGGCAGCGGTCTCCAACCTTTTTGGGACCATGGACCGTCTGAGCCTATGAGGAAGGCAGGGCACACACACCCGGGCTCTCTCGGGTGCATGCGCACGCTCTCTTGGGCGCATGGGCAAAGCAGTGGGGAGCGCACACGTGTGCACCAGCATGAGTGCTCCCCCGCCCCTTCGCGCATGCGCAGAAGTGCCGGCACACCCACCCGCACACCCTCCCACCCCTTCGCGCGGGTGCTTGAGTGCATGCATTAAAGGGTGGGGGCGCACTGGCATGCGTGCGTGTATGCAAAGCAGCTGTGGGGAGGGGAGTGCTTGGGGGGCGGGAGGTCTGTCTCCGCAGCCCGGTCTGGCTCAGACCACGGACTGGCACCAGGCAGCAGACCGGGGGTTGATGACCTTTGGTCTAGGGCAAACTAGTAAACTAGGTAAAAGCAGAAAATAGATCCTAAAGCTGAGGCTCCAATACTCTGGCCATCTCATGGGAAGAGAAGACTCCCTGGAAAAGACCCTCATGATAGGAAAGTGTGAAGGCAAGAGGAGAAGGAGACGACACAGGATGAGATGGTTGGACAGTGTCATGGAAGCTACCAACATAAATTTGGCCCAACTCCAGGAGGCAGTGGAAGACAGGAGGGCCTGGCTCTGGTCCATGGGGTCACAAAGAGTCGTACACGACTTAAACAACAATAATTTTTGCCATGTTAAATCTCCTCTTAACTCTGTTGAAGTGGACTTGTCCATGAAAGCTCACATTAAAAAATATAAATGTTAAGTCTCTAAGGTGTCATTGCATTCTTGTCCTTTTAAATTTTTAAAATTTCTATTGTGCTTTTCCTGGGGGGGGGGAAGGCTCTTACCTTCGAATTGGTTCATAACACGCTGCAGGAAGCAGTTAATATCAGAAAATTCCTGAATGTGTTTTTTTATTTCAGGAGGAAAAGCCGCAGGCACTTGGGGCAGCCCCGCCTCGCATCTGCAAAGAACACCATGAATCACAACTCAGTTTTACCAACGATGTGATTTATCGTGTGGAAAACAAAGACATTGTTGGCCCTCAGCACGTGGTTCCTCTATTCCGACAGTCTAATGTTACTGGAATGGCACTGAAAGCTGTGTTGGAAATGCAGTTTTCATCTTGATGCTAGCAAAGAAATATTTCAGATCTAAAGATCTGCAAATAGACCTCACAGTGAGGTGAACAAGGAAGGTGTCTAGATATAAAAGTATAGAATAGAATTAAAAACAACATTGGAATCTTCTGTTCAGCCTTAAGCTGGCTGGTTAGCCCCGTGAAAGAGGTCTCTGACTGCCGAGCCAGAGGTCAGGAGTCTGATTGCTCCTTGTGCCTCCTGTAAGTGACCTGGGTGACCATGGGCAAGGTGCATAGTCTCAGGGCACCTTCAGAAGAAGGGAAGATATAAAAGTATAGAATAGAATTAAAAACAACATTGGAATCTTCTGTTCAGCCTTAAGCTGGCTGGTTAGCCCCGTGAAAGAGGTCTCTGACTGCCGAGCCAGAGGTCAGGAGTCTGATTGCTCCTTGTGCCTCCTGTAAGTGACCTGGGTGACCATGGGCAAGGTGCATAGTCTCAGGGCACCTTCAGAAGAAGGGAAGCGAAGCGCATGGCCTTGGAGTGTCTTCCGAGAAGAAATGTGTAACTAGATACGTATCATACACAGATTGTTTGGACCAGCAGGAACCAATTCTGTTTATGCTTTGGGTCCCTTTAAAGGAGAAAGGCAGGATAAAAACATCGTAAACCACTTCTGAATATTCTTTACCTGGAAAACCCTGAAAAGGGAGGCCAGAAGTGAAAAGTGACTTGACTGCACATGTTGATGATGACTCATCCTTAAAGCATATCAAGACATAACAACATGAGTAACTTGTCTTTCAGCAGAAGTCAAATGGGGTTGGAGCAGTGGTGAAACCAGCAGAAAAATCTCCCTTTCTATTTACAGTGGTGCCTCACTTGATGAAGTTAATTCGTTCCAGCAAAATCGCTGTAAAGCAAAATCGTTGTCAAACGAAATAAAAAAAACCCATTGAAACGCATTGAAAACCGTACAATGCGTTCCAATGGGCTGAATACCTGCTCGTCCAGCGAAGATCCTCCATACGGTGGCCATTTTTTGGTGCCTGTAATGCGAGGAATCCGTCCCTAACACAGTGGGAGAGCCATTTTCTACAGCCGGTGGCCATTTTGAAACCCGACGATCAGCTGTTTGCTGATCGTCGCAAAGCGAAAAATCGGTTCCCTAAGCAGGGAACTGATCAACGTTAAGTGAAATTCCCCCATCTAAACATCGTTTTGCGATTGTAAAAACTTCAACATTAAGCAGATTCATCGTAGAGCAGGGCAATCGTCTAGCGGGGCACGGCTGTATCTTAAAATCTGAGAAAGTGTGTTTGTATAATTGGGCAAGCGCATCTTGAGCTCTTGTGAAGCCTTAATCGGTGGCCTTGGAGTGTCTCCTGGGAAGAAACATGTAACTAGCTACGTATCACACACAGATTGTTTGGACCTGTGGAGATCTTGGGAGTGCTGTTCCAGCAGGGACCAATTCTGTTTATGCTTTGGGTCCTTTGTAAGGAGAAAGGCAGGATAAAAATATTTTAAACAAATCAAGATATAAATGCCCCCCTCTCTCAGAGATATGAAGGTAGGTTTCCAAGATTGAGAGACCGAGCCCACCCCAAGCATACTGGGCAAGGAAGAGCGGGCAGCAGTGTAAGAGGCGGCAGCATGTAGGCTGGTACTCTGAAGAGAAGCACCCTTAGCTGCCTGTCACCGTTATGACCATCTTTAACATTCCAAAATGTGCCTTGACTCTGTAGCAGGATTCAGAAGCATTGTGGGGAAATTAAGGTGACAGTAGCTGCTAATTTCTCATCCAGTCTTTTCTCAGAGAACTGCAGTTCCAGACAAGTCGGGCAGACAGTTAAAAAGGAAGAACATAAGATTAGCCACGTTGGGACTCGCAGCCTGTTGTGACGTTCTTTGGAGAACTCTTATGCTCAGAATTAAGGCTTTCTGAGTTCAGATGGGTTTTGTTTCCATGCAAAGGGGCACAACACGGCTGCTCAAATGTGTCTGTTGTAGATTGTGTTTTCTAGCATATTGATAACCCACGTTTTGTCCAATGAGCTCATGGTGGACTTTCCCACTCATATGTTATCTTCACAACAATCTTGTGAAGTGGGTCAGGCCAAGGAAGTTATCAAGACCGAGGTCACTCAAGATGCCTCATGACACAGCCCAGAATCTCAATTTCCCAAGGCCCAGTCCCACCCTGAGACCACTGTATCACCCTCAAACATACTCTTGAATGACATGGGAAGGGAAAGCAAAACAGTGATTAATGGTTGAAGCTAGACCCACTTACTTCTGAATGATGCTCCCGATGTCCTACAGAAGAGAGGGAAAAAAGAAATGGGGTTGAATCCCACATAGCCATCAACACACACTTATCAGCACTGCAATAGGTTAGTGGGATTGTACAGAGTCACTCAAAATGGCTGCTGTCTAATCCAATGGCTAAACCCTAACTTGATATACAGGGTGTTCATCTTGGTCAGTGCCTACATATTGAATTAGAATAGATTAAAATAGACTCTGAGGGGGAAAAATTGCAACACATAACAGAGAAACTAGTTCAGTAGCCAAGCAGAGCACAGTGAGGGGAGGCCAAAATCCTGTCAAGTAGGTTCCAGTTGTGCAATGGGAAGGACAGCATAATTGACAACCAACTGCTGCTGATTAAGAAGTTCTTTTTTGTTATGGAGTGGATGCAATTTCTTTCCTCTTGTGTGAGAGCCCAACATGTGTATCCCAACATTGGGAAAAATGTTATCTTAGAGTGATCTTCTTTCATAGTGAGGTAGTTTTCTCCCCCTTTTCTCCTCTTCTCCCGATCCAAGCTAAAGGGGCATGGTGGGAGAGAAGCTCGCTTCAACCGTGACAGTAAGATTTCTTTAAAAAGGTAAAGTCCATTTTGCTGACTCTTTATGTCTATTTCTTCTCTGTGTGGTTATTTGGATCCATGGAGATTTTCCTTACATGGACAAATATTTTAACTTCCTCGGAATCTCTGATTGAGATGTTTCCAACATCCTTTTGCGTTTTCTCAGTCTCTCCTTGGAGCGTTCCCAGCTCTTTGCCAAGATGGCTTCCCCCTCAGTCCGCAGATGTGTCATGGGGGTGGGATGGGTGGAAACCAGCCTTCGCCAATTCCATTCCCCCCCTTTTGTCACATCTGCTGCTTCAGAGGCGGCTTCTCTAATGGCCTCCTTCCCTCACCCCCATTTTGGGTGGCGGATGGAATCGAGGGAACCCAGTCAGTTTCAGGAGTTTGCCTGAAACGTGACTGGTTTTCACCACAACGCAGCCCCGCCTCCCCCCATCATTTCTTAGTTCAATGGCTTCCCAAAATGGCTGACAAACTAAGGTTAGGGGTTCTGGAGGAAACGGGCTCACTCGCTTCCTTTTTATGGGGGAATAACCAAAATGGCCGACTACCTAAACAGATATTCAGGGACATGGAAGGGAAACGGGTTCACCTGGAGAAATTCAGTCACTGGCTGCTGGCACTTGTCCTCCATCTCCTGGATGCGGCTATGGAGAGAGTCACCTTGCTTAGTCAACCTGGCATTGTGCTGATCCCTCTGCTTCAAAATTGCTTTGTCCAGCTCTTGCAGCCTTGCCAACAAGTTACACCTTTTCTTCTCCATCACTTTATGTAGTTTTGTAAACTGGGCCAGCAGCTGTTGCCTTTCAGCATTGACCTGCTTCTGCAGCAAAGAGATAGGAAAAGGAAAAAGGGATGAATGACATCAACAGAGGAATGAACGATGTTGGGAGACAGTGAATATGTCACAGTTGGTCAAAAATGCAGCCTGCAGGCCACAACCCCCCCCCTTCCAAGCACTGCAGCCGTTCCATGGATATTAAGCAGAAGGAAACAGCTGGGGGGGTGGCATGAGGTTGCTTCTTATTGATTACATACTTTGTACAGAAATGGTTGTTGTGGGTTTTTCGGGCTCTTTGGCCGTGTTCTGAAGGTTGTTCTTCCTAACGTTTCACCAGTCTCTGTGGCCGGCATCTTCAGAGGACAGTCTCAGGGTGTCACACTTGTGTTTACGGGGAGGGAAGGGTTAGCTTCCACAAGAGTTATCCATTCTGAGTTACACAGATATTCTGTGCACAGACCCCTTGAAATAAACTGCTGTTAAGTTACTTTTTCTAACACTACACATGGCTTGTGTGTGAGATTGGCTGATTTTTTCAAGAAAGATGCATCCCACACTAAGCAAAGAGACAGGAAGAACCTCTTGGCTGGGTCATTGTGAGTTCAAGGTGGAAGAGGGGACATAAAAGCTACAAAAGTCAAGCAAGTTTTATTTAGCATGACAACAAACTTGAGCTGTGTTTTAATATGCCTTTCGCTTTGTTCTATGAGAATGGTAAACCACTTAAAAATATAATCTTAGAACTGCAGAGCTGGAAGGGACCCTTTCGAGTCCAGTCCCTGTCAGGGAGGCACAGTGGGGAATCGAACCCCCAACCTCTGGCTCCCAAGCCAGGTACCTAAACCACTGAGGTATATAGCAATGTATTCTCTATATAGAAACCCCTGGAAGGAATTGCCATAAGTTAGGAATGACTTGATGGCATGCACTCATTATTATTAGTTACTATGTTCATCATGTTAATTTAAAAAAAATAGTTCTCTTTTTAGGGACACTGAAACTTACAAGTAACTCTTGACTTTCTTCTTCTGTTTCTGCTTTGCGTGCTAGAATGTTTGCTCTCTCCTTCTTCAGAAGCTCCAGGCGACTACAGATCAGATCCTAAAAGGGGAAAAAATGTCAATTTTTTAATTCAGAGGTGAAGCAAAAATGAAGAATGTGTTTACTCCTGATTCATGCAGGGGAGGGCTTCCTTTTGCCATGGATAGCCCACATGCAACTGGCTTGCAGGTTGCATGTGGTCCCTGAGTTCTTTCTGTGAGACCCTCCAACCTGTTTGTTTAGGGGTGGGCAAGGCAGCCTCCTGCCTCCCTGCCAGCATCCTAAACCTGGCATTTCTTTTAATGTATTGTGGTTAGGCATCCTTCAGTCTCGAAAGACTGTGGTGACGTGCTCTGTATGGAGGACTTGGAACAGCATCTAGTGTGGCTGAAGAGGACAATTCGAGAGTGACAATCTCTTAATGTATTATAGGTAAAAAAAACCCACTACTGTCAACAGTCCAGAGGCATTATTAACATACTTCCAATCTCTTCCCCCAGATATTTCTGCACACACTATTGCTACCTTGTAGTCCTGGCCAGCTTCTTCCAGAGGAAGCACCTGGTGCTCTCGGTGCTCCTTCGACCATTTACACACCATACAGATGGGGGCTTCATCAGCCTTGCAGAAGAGCTTCAGGGGCTCCTGGTGTTTGTCACAGGCTCCCCCCTTTCTCTCAGTGATCGTTTCCTCTTGAAGACGGAGCTTCTTGCTTAAATCCACAAAGTTTCCCAGCTGCCGATTGGGGAAGAGGCTCCTTCGGACTTTTTCTCTGCATTGAGGGCAGGAAACCTTTCTGCCCCCCAAGCCCTCCCAGCTTTGGGTCAGGCAGGCTCGGCAGAAGTTGTGCCCACATTCAATGGTGACCGGATCCTTGAAATAGTCCAGGCAGATCGAGCAAGTGGCTTCCTCGCACAGATCCTGAATGCTAGCAGACGCCATCTCTTGTCCCACCTGTAAGTTAATTGCTCAGTTTCGCTTTCCCCGCTTCCAGAAAGTGGGTGTTTCCCTTCCCGTGAATCTCTCAGCAGGGAATCTTTGGCATGTGAAAAAGACAGAAGTAGGTGGAGCAACAAGCACAAAAAATGTGTTTGTAAACGGAAAGAAAGGGAATGAATTAAAGGAATGAAATGTGGCGCTGGAGGAGAGTTTGATAGAGACCCTGGACTGCCAGAAAATGAACATGGTGGGTGTTGAAACTCAGGCTGTTCTACTCTTGGCACATTCTGAGAAGGCAAAAACCTCTGGAAAAGACAATAAAGCAGGGAAAGGTGGAAGGCAGAAGGAAAAGAGGAAGAACAAACAGGAGATGGGGAAATTCCCTAAAGGAACCACAGGATTGGGTCTGCGGGAGCTGAGCAGGACTGTTGAGGACAGGACATTTGGGAAATCGCTCCCTCAGAGGGTTGCCATTAAGTCATGGCTGACAACACAGAACAGCATAAATGATCTGAGGCTAACTCAGTACTGTAGTTTATCTAGTTGTGGAGCCAGAGACTGGCAGTTGGATTCCCCACTGTGCCTCCTGCAAAGTAGAGCCAGCCCATGTGGCCTTGCACAAGCTGCCCAATTCCAGGATGGCCCCCAGAAGAAGGGAGTGGCAACCCATTTATCCTGTTTTCCCAAAAATAAGACCTTACCTGAAAATAAGCCCTGGTATGATTTTTCCAATCAATGCTGAGGAGACCGAAATTGACCAGTTTTATGAAGACTTACAACACCTTCTAGAACTGACACCAAAGAAAGATGTTCTTCTCATTCTAGGGGATTGGAATGCTAAAGTAGGGAGTCAAGAGATAAAAGGAACAACGGGTAAGTTTGGCCTTGGAGTTCAAAATGAAGCAGGACAAAGTCTAATAGAGTTCTGTCAAAAGAACAAGCTGTTCATCACAAACACTGTTTTCAAACAACACAAGAGGTGACTCTACACATGGACGGGCATGCTGGAGCGCGTGCGCAGGCGCAAACAGGCTGTGCGAGGGTGAGTGCGTGCGGTGGGCCCCCACGGACCGGGGGTTGGGGACCTCTGCTTTAGGGAGTAAATCCATCACATATTTTGTCTTTTTCTTTTCCTGCTACATTAAACCTTTCCAAGCTTCATGGTCTGCCTCAAAGAATCCTGTCTTCTCATGTTGTGCTCAAAAGAAGACAATCTTAGTTGCAACATTTTTGCTTCCAGAGAGGCAAGGCTAATAGGAGTTACTCAACCTGAGGGTCTCTGAGAAACAGAATCCAGACCAAAGGCTTAAACGAAAAACTTTATTGAAGGAAACAACGCAACGGATTCATGAGAATGCCAACCGAGAAAGAGAAAACTGCGAAAACTTACTATTAAAAGATTTACCTGTTGAGAAATCGTTAGCCTGGTTTGGGGACGATTCTCCACCCGATTTGACATTACAGAAACCAGTTGAAGTTGAAGAACGAGTTAATACAAGTTATGTTTAAAAAATGCTTTCATAATCCTGAAACTTCTTTCGTCTTTCCTGAAGTAGAACATCATAAGAACAGTGCAGAACCCCCCCACAGCAAACGACGAAACTGATAGAAAATCAATGTCTGGATTCACAGTGTTATTTGCAAATGTGTTGGTAGGGTGGAAATCTAGAAAACAAAGTTCCATTGCTACTTCAACAGCTGAGGCTGAGTTTGCTGCTTTGTCAGAGTTGTGCTCAGAAATAATATGGTATAGACAAATGATCAAAGATCTAAGGGTTGAAGCATGTAATGCAATAAAAGTGTTTGAGGGTAACACTACTTACATCCACAATGATGAGAAACAGAACTAAACATGTAGACATCAAATATCATAATGTCAGAGAAGCAATAAAAGATAAACTGATAGAGTTACAGTACTGTGAAACAGAAACATTGCTGATATTATGAAACTCTTAAATGCACAAGACATAAAGAGATAACCAAGGAAATGGGAATGGGTTCTGCTTAGGCATAAATTAGGAGGGGTGTCAGAGTATAAAATTTACAGGCCTGAACAGAACAAATGTATTAATGAGCAGCCATGATGTTCAGGTGTGTCAAAATGCTGAGTCACAGTGACTGGCTCAAAGATGATGCAACATCTGTGCTGATTGGATACAGCCAGATGCATAAGTGTATACTGTATATGTGGACTGTATAGAGAAGATGTATTCCTGCTCTTCTGATGAATTCATGGTGTCATGCTGTCGCTCTGTATATTTGTAAATATCCTGTAAATACACATCTGGTGCTTGAAGAAGCTCATCATGTCTGAGTGAGCCATTTTTTCTACCAGGACCTTAAAGTTATTCTGCTAAATGTCCGCGTGTTCACGCACTAACAATGGTGAGGGGGCCTTTTCCATCCACATGAAAGAAGGGGAGGAGGGTCTCCCCAGAGGAGGCTCCAGAGAAGGTGTAGAGATGGGATCCCGTGTCGGCATCATAAAAAGCCACCCGAAGCCCTTCATAGTTCAGGGACACCCAGATCCTCCTCAACTTCTCTCTCAAAGGAAGACAAGCCGCCTAGAGTGGTCTGGTAGTCCTGATAGGTGGGGTATAAATCAAATAAATAAGTAAGTAAGTAAGTAAGTAAGTAAGTAAGTAAGTAAGTAAGTAAGTAAGTAAGTAAGTAAGTAAGTAAGTAAGTAAGTATCCCTAATTATTACCAGCAGAAAGGTCAGAGATCCTGTAGCCACCTCCCCAGCTCCTGAAAGCCCAGATCCCTTCTTCAATTTTACACTCAAGAGGGGCTTTCCTCTGTACAGACTTCCTGGCCACCCCCACAGACCAATCGTCCTCACTTCCTACAGTGACTTCCCAGAAATGTCTGCCTGTGGTGAATCCCTCATGTCCCAACACAAAAAGTTTACTGTTGAATCTCTCAGAATTGTCGGGTAAATAAATTTCCCCATCCTTTTTTTGTGTGTGTGTCCAGCCTGTTGTGGGTGAGCCACTATTTGGGGAGGTGAGAGAGTGGCCCTGCCTGTGAGTCGTGGGCTGGTTGGGGGGCGGGGCAAACTTGAGCACTTGCTCACACGCATGCGCAAAGAGGCAGTGCTCACTCACAGAAGGGCATATTCATGTGCATGCATGAAGGGGAGGGGAGCGCTCATGGGTGGGCGGAGCATGCTAAAGCACATGCGCAAAGGGGCAGAGAACGTTCACGTGCATGCGTGAAGGGGTAGTGTGCTCATGGAGGGGCACGCTAGTGCGGGGCACCTGTGCATACGTGTGGCAGGTCATGCGTGCAGGTGATGTGGGTGGGAGGGAGTGCATCCAGGGGAGCAGGCGATCTGCCCCATGGCCGGGTCCTGCCACAGGGATGCCAGCTTTAGGTCTTTAGATGTGAAAACTAGAACTTTGAATTGTGCTCAGAAAGAGATTGGCAGACAGTAGAACCGTTGTAATGCGGGGTTGTGTGACCCCTGTAGCCAGGCCCATGTAGCACTCTGGCCGCCATGTTTTGGACCCACTGAAATTTCCAAACACTTTCCAGAGGCAGCTCCATATCCAGATGGGAAACGTGAAGGTTTACTCGAGAGGTCCTCTCGCCACTCAATCACACAGCCTTTCTCTGCCTGGACAGGTCATGTCCAGGAAGGTCAGCACGCTGGTGATTGGGAAAGGCCTCCCATGGCCCGCTCTCCCACAGCACACTCCGAGCGACTTACTTTTTTGGTGATTCAGGGAAAACATATATATGCAGGTTGTGGCTCCGCATTGCAGACCAACCCTGCCTAAAACTCAAAAGGATCCAAAAAAAAAAAAACTCTTAACCTGTCTGAGCATCCAAGATGGCTGGTTTAATGCCTCACATACATTTTTATAGCTTTATTTAAAAACCAGAAGTAGCAAAGGATAACAGCTTGACAAAAGATTAACTGACTCCAGCAGCTTTATACAAAAAAGCATAATCAGGTAGCATAAAT
This sequence comes from Pogona vitticeps, assembly GCF_900067755.1. NCBI lineage: Eukaryota > Metazoa > Chordata > Lepidosauria > Squamata > Agamidae > Pogona > Pogona vitticeps. The sequence continues at coordinate 78,489 of NW_018152007.1, forward strand.
GGAATTACAGAGCTAAAGGCCTGGTAGGGCTTTCTCACAAGAAAACAATGAAATGCTCATCAATGGCTGCGTATACTTACCCACATGTGCCAAGTTCTCCCAAGCATAGAATGCAAAGCATAGTGTGGACAGCTGAAACAATCTTTCTAAGATGCTGATGATTTATAATTAATTACCTTCCACCTTATATCCCCTCATCTCCTCATCAAGGGTCTTGAGAGCTCCTCAAATCCCCCGGTGTCTTTTAATTGGCCCTCGACGTACCAGCCAAGTTCTCTTCATGAGCTGCTCTGACGACTCACCTTCCAAGTGCAAGGAATTCTCAACTAGACTCCTTCCCCTCAACCCTGTACCAAGGTCATGATTGTCGCATTATCTCAAGAAGCTCTGCCTTTCTTACACCATTCTCAAAATGTTTCAGCATGGTGGCTTCAGCATACATGCTTTACAGATTTCAAAGACTTGATGTTAAACCCATAAGCACTGATCCCTTCACAGGATGCAAAAAAGGCATGTGTCACTGGGTCCAATTAATATTCTTTATCCTTGATCCTTTGGATACAGAAGTATAATCCATTCTTGAGAGTGATTTCTGTACTGGCGAGCAGTAGGAAAACTTTCTTTCATTACCTTTTAATTCTCTCCACACATCCTTCAGATCTGTTTTATGAATTAAGCTATTGGAACATTTCTCTTTCTGACTTCTTTATCTGCTTTTGATCTATCTATACTGATTAAGCTATTCAATATTATGTCCATTGCCAAAGTAAAAGTCCACTGCCACTATAACATAACCTTTCCTAATTTTATGTAATCTAAGTTCCATGTCGCTACCCTTAATAGTTTAATACTGGATTTCCTAGTTCCCATTTGCATGTGCACAATAAAGAAAGGAAAGTGACAAGATCTGCCCCCTCCACCACACTGAAATTCCGTCCCCCCCGCTTCCTTCCACAATCTTTTGGATGGACAGACATTGAACCGCGGTGGGTTGGTGGGGTGGGCGAAACAGGTTGAGAAGGAATGTTCTGCCTTTTCTGCTGACCAAGAGCACCTCTGTCTTGTCTGGATTAAGTTTCAGTTTATTCGCCCGCATCCAGTCCATGAGGAACACCAGACACTGATCTACAACCTACATTTCTCACCTGGAGAGACTACAATCTTTGAGGTACCACTACTTTTTTGATCGTTTTGTTTTCTTTTGTTGCTTTTGTAGAAGCCTTAACTGGGCCTCTGAATCTTTGCAGTTTATCTGTTTTGCTCTGTATTGACGTGTTCCAGTATGTCCAATCACTGGAAAAGGAACCCAAGCAAGGCTTCTTTGTCAATATCCTGAAGTGACATAAGAAGAGAGTCACAATTCTGGCAAATTATACACTCAGCTCCCTGGTCTAGGTATATGTTCTAGGTATATATCTTAGGTATAGGCATCTATACCAACTTGCAATATACCTAACTTAGTGTTGTTTTTAAAGGGACGTGGCGCTGCTGCGGGTTAAACCGCAGAAGCCTCTCTGCTGCAAGGTCGGAAGACCAGCAGTCGTAAGATCGATTCCATGCGACGGAGTGAGCTTCCGTTGCTTGTCCCAGCTCCTGCCTACCTAGCAGTTAGAAAGCATGTAAAAATGCGAGTACTATAGATAAACAGGTGCCACCTCTGTGGGAAGGAACGGCGTTCCATGTCTAGTCATGCTGGCCACGTGACCACGGAAACTGTCTATGGACAAATGCTGGCTCTATGGCTTGAAAACGGGGATGAGCATCGTGCCCTAGAGTCGGACACAACTGGACTAAATGTCAAGGGGAACCTTTACCTAAGGAACATTCACTGGCCTAGTACGTATGTTCCCCTTCCCTTTCATAGATGTAGGGAGGCATGAGAAACGTACCTTTCTTTAGTCCGGATCCAGATAACACAGTATCTGTGAAAGCAAAAAAGATGTACAAATCAAGCAGCAGAACCTCTTATACACAGACGTATCCTCCCACAAACATATCTGGTCTGTATTTATTTCCATTAATATTTAGAAATTTTATTGGGTTCCCGTTCTTCTGAATGAGGCCAGAGGCTTCATAGCATCTGCAGATAAAGTTGAGGAAAGAGGACAACTATGCTCCGTCCTCCTGCTGATTAAAAGAACAGATGAGTCCCTCACATTAGTTTTGAGGACCATTTGATGACCCATGTCTAGCCAATTTAGTAGCTTGAGAAGTTTCTCCTAGTGCCATTGTTTCACCCACCTTGAAAATAAAACACCACTCAATTTTGTCAGAGGCACTGTAGCTTCGTCAAAGCATTGGGGTTTGAATTGTTATGTAAGAAATGATGTACAAGATCACGCTGTGGAAATTCTCCCAATCAGGTTCGCCATCTACGCACCCCCCTAAAAAGCCAAAGTGTTCGTCTCCAATGAATATATTAGTTAAGAGCCAGCAGGATGATGGGCCCACAGGAATCTGGGTAATCCAGATCTTGTCATTTTTATGAATGCAGAACAACTCCTCCCATACGGTGAAAGCCAGGGATGGATCCCCTTTAAGGAGTTGAATAGGAGGAAGACTAATAGTCAAACCAGTCTTTTGATTGGCCTAAGTAACAATCAAGTCTCAAAATGTTGTCTATTTTCCTATAAGTGAGACAATTCATATGGTGATCTTAAAAATGCTATGAGGAAGAGATCAAATACTCTTCCAATTGAAAGAAAAGCTGATGAGAATACATTGTGTGGCATTTGTTGATTCCAGAAAAGGGACCCCATTGGTTCTTAATTCATTCAGAAGGGTGATGTCAGTCTCCAAGGTGTTGAAAACAGAAGACGCCAGGAACCTTTTGAAGGAGTTTCTTAAACTGGGCAGATGAGCACTTGGTTTGAAGGAGGGAAACTGATCACGTGCAGGAGGAAGATTTCCGCCCCTTCCCCCCATGACCACACTGTGTCAGCTTCCTTTCTCATGGAGAACAACATACGCCTCCCACTCTACCTCACAGTCTCCCAGAATAAAAAGCAAAGCAAAAAGCAAAGCGTGCTGCTTATATACCGCCCCATAGCACTTCAAGCACTCTCTGGGCGGGTTACAATTTAATTACGCAGGCTACACATTGCCCCCCCCCCCAGCGAGCTGGGGCCTCATTTTACCGACCTCGGAAGGATAGAAGGCTGAGTCAATCTTGAGCCGGCTACCTGAGATTTGAACCCCAGGTCGTGGGCACAGTTTTAGCTGCAGTACAGCGGTTTAACCCCTGCGCCATGAGGTCTGGTCCTTTCAGGAGGAAAGGAAAGAGGAGCTGGGCTATCTGGGAAGAGCTTTCTCTGTTGTGACTGCCATCCGTCATGCAACAAAACAAAAACCGCACTCTTCTCTTGTTCCCTCTTGGACCAGGGTCTGTCTTTGCAGGCGCTCTGCTTTACCTCTGAACTGCTTTGTCTTCTCAGCTAGAAACCGATTCCTATTTTGGATAAAACCGATCTCCAAGCACAGGTCATGAAGGAAAGCCACAGGATTCTGAAAGGGCTCCTTGTTCTTAGGACTGTTGGTAGAGGGGAGAAAATGTTACTTCAAATCTACCTAACCCTACCCAGAATTTCCTGGAAAACAAAGGGGACTGAGTGGAAAGCTGCAGAAAACCTAAAAGAAATAGAGACAAACAGTGGTCCATGGACTGCATGTGGACCCCAGAGGCATTTTGCAGTCTCTCAGATTTGAAAATACAAAAAAATTATTTGTTTTTCTTCCTTCCTCCTCCAAAAAGTGGTCAAGGTTTGTAGCTTTAACTCTGAGGGATTTGTGGTGGACCCTAGACCTTCCATCCCTCTCCTTTCCCCCAAGGAATGAAGTCACTGCAAACCAGCAGCATCTTGGCACTTTCTCTTTCCATTTTTTAAATGGCTTCTGAAAAGGTAGAGGTGGTAGCAGTTGGTTCAAGGATTTAGTTCTTTATTTCTTTACTTATTTATTATTGGATTTTTATCCCGCCCTTCTAGACAAGTCTACTCAGATTTGCCGGGCAAGGTGGAGCACTGGACATCTCTGCTGAATCCACTGTATTTTAAAGAGGAGAGAGATCCCGGCGGATGGCCTCCACTTTAGATTTTAAAAATGCTGCAAATTGGTCAGGTGAGATACTAGTGGGAGGCCCATCACCATCCTAGATCAATTCCGGATAGATCGCAAACATTACGGAAAAGTTCCGCCTGCTGATTTGAAGCTTCACTTACCCGCTCAGCGAAGTGTGATCGTATAGCAGCTTTTACCTTGGCAAGGTAATGGTTAGTCGCAATCCTGACAGCTTTCTTATTATAATCTGTCGGTCCCTTTGTCTCCCCGGATCAAACCCTTAGAGGCCAAGAGACCTCATTCTGCCTCACAACCAAAGGCAGGAATAATAGGAATCCCAGGAAACTGAGTTTCCATAGCTATCACTGTGAAATCAAGATGATATCAAGAGAGGATGGCTTCCAGCAATTAAAACTTCCTCCTTCCATCCCACAGCTTTTCCAACCCACTTTGGGAGCTGCAGGAGAGGAGAAAGGTGTCTTTAATTACTATGAATAGCTGTTGCCGAATGGTGTTATCAGCAGGAAGTGCCTTTTTTGTAACTATAGACAGAGAGGAGATATGACCTACAGCTCCTGCTCCCAAACATTTTTACACTACCTAGAAAAGTTTAGGGCTTCATCATCGACTCCAAACTTTCTGTGTTTCCATGAAGCTTTTGTTTGTAATATTCTTGCTGTATTCTTATTATTTTCTTTGTCCAGTACCATGCAGAAAGAGCTTATGAAATATGTTACTGTTTTTCCTGTGTTCTATTCAGCCGCTTCCAACTTACGGCAACCCTTAGAATTAGTGACCCTCAGATGCTCAAAAACAAACATGTACTGAGATATTCACAAATTCCCTAAATAAGTGTAATTTTAAAAAACAGTTACAGTGGTGCCTCGCATAGCGATCGCTCCGTTGAGCGATAAATTTGCATAGCGAGGGGGTCCTGGCCATCGCTGGAGCATTCGCTCAGCGATGGCCCCTATGGCGTTTTTTTGCTGTGCGACGATCGCTAAGTGATTCGCTTAGCGATTTTCGCACAACGAAGCGGGGGAGAACAGCTGATCGGCGGTTCCAAAATGGCCACCACAACTTTTCCCGCCGCTCTCTCGCTTACCGAGGGCCCAAAAATGGCCGCGCCTGTGGGGGAATTCGCATAACGGTAAGTTTAGGGCCCATTTAATGCGTTCCAATGGGTTTTTGCTTTCCGTTGAGCGATGTTTCCCATAGCAAGGGTTAATCCGGAACGGATTAACCTAGCTATGCGAGGCACCACTGTATAGCAGAAGGAGTTGGAAAAACAAAGAAGGCAAGAAGGAGCCATGGATGGACGAAGGAGGTGCTCCTGAGCATACCCTTTGTTGTTACGTCTCCCAACAGTTGAGAGCCAACATCATCTCTCCAGGAGAGTTCGGGACCATTTTCCTTCCATAAAGGCCCCTCCCAGGATTATCAAGGCCTGATGAAAAAAGAGAAGCTCCACTCACCTTTTCAAGAGGTTTCTGACATCCTGGAGGGGAAAAAAGAGAAAGAAGAGAGAGATCAGTGCTTCTACCTTGTCAGCCTGTGGGGAGGCACCCACAGACCCTCCTTATTTTCCACTCAAAGCCCACCCCATTCCAGAGGAGATATCCATAATCTCCTACAAGAAGGGTTTGAAAAACCTTTGCCTGCCTCTGAACTGCCACAAGGGAGTAAGAGGTAGTTGAAGGATCAGGGTTAAGGTGGCAGATATTTTATCTCCTCTCTTATAGGGCAAAATATTCTTGGAAGGTAGCAGAACCATTTAAATGGGGTGTGTCTGTGTCTCCTTGTGTGTATCTTTGTGTGTTTGTCATCCATGTGAAGCGTTCCAGCTCTGAAGCAATGGATGAGAGCAGCTCTGGTGACCAGTTTCCCAGCGATGTGAACCTGCTCTTTTTGGGAGGCTCGGAAGAAGAGGCAGGAATGATGCATGGCTTGGAATCAAAGCATTGACAGAGTAATGAAAATTGCAGGTGTTCCCATCAATATTTAGTCATCTTTGTGTGTTTGTCATCCATGTGAAGCGTTCCAGCTCTGAAGCAATGGATGAGAGCAGCTCTGGTGACCAGTTTCCCAGCGATGTGAACCTGCTCTTTTTGGGAGGCTCGGAAGAAGAGGCAGGAATGATGCATGGCTTGGAATCAAAGCATTGACAGAGTAATGAAAATTGCAGGTGTTCCCATCAATATTTAGTCCACACGCAAGTAAAAACACTGACCTGATTGTCTCGATTCTTCTGTATGGACTGATTGATGTACTGATTCTCTCTACATGTAGGTGGGGCCACAAAAGTTTTGCAAAGCCAGCTTTCCCCTGAAGAGCAGCCTGGCTTCCTTCTGCCAGTCTTACCTGCAGGAGTTCCTCTGGGGGCTGCTGACGCTTCTGCTCCATCTCCCGGATGAGACCTCCAAGAGAGGAGAGCTCCTCGGAGAGCCTGGCCAGGTACTTGTCCCTTTCCCTTGCAATCTCCTTCTCCCCCTCTTCCAGATGGGCCAACTGAAGCTTCTCTTGTTCATTCAAAAAGGAGTGAAGTTCTCTGAACAGTTCCTTTCTCTTTTCCATCTCAGCCTTTCTCTCTTTCTGCAGTAGGAGAGTCAGAAAGGAGGGGGAGGGAATTAGGCAGATGGCAGGGCCTGTGAAGGGTGGTCTCTCAAGGTCAGAGTCCAAAGGTGATAACAGGGTTGGGACTTGTGCCCCTCCCATGTCCTTCTCCTGCTCCTCCCTGAACCTCTCCATACATATTCAGCGTATAAATCATAGCACGTGGCCCCAGGAATCAATCATAGCCCTTTTGTTCCTGGACCTCCAGCCCCCATTACAAAAGTTACATTTTTATATATGGAAATATTCCATTGTACTGGTTCTTTGTTTCAGCATTGGGAGTGGTGCTGTGATTCTGCCATGTTTTGAGGGCTTAGAACTTGCATCCTCAATCTTCTACAAAAATGTTTTCCCACTATGATGCAAGTGAGCTGTAATAGCTGAAAAGATTTAGGAAATATATTTCATGTTTGGTTGCAGGAATGGATGCAGCCCTCAAAGTCCAGAGCAGCAATGTATTGTTTGGAATTTGCCCATCCCCTCATCTAAAAGGATCCACTTTTCAAATGTCCTTCCATTAATTCTTTACTAATGATCTATCCCCCTTCTTCGATGCACACCATAACATGGAGAGGCTCTGAGAGAAGTCGAAAGCAATGCCCTCCAGCTGGACCCCATGACAAGTGTGGACTCTTAGCAGATGAAAGACTTAAGCTATGGCCCCAAGATTACGATAGATTCATACCTGGAGTAACAAATGCATTAGCAGAAGAGAATGGAGAATTTATTTTCTTCTGGGTACCTTTTTACAAAAACTTTAGATGGAGGTGGACTATCCTTTCATGGAGTTCTTTATACAAGAGGATGGATGGCCATCAACCAGGGATGCTTTAGCGATTGATGCCTTGATTTTGGTGGGGGTTGAATGCAGTGACCAACACTACAAGGATAATTACCAGTAGAGGTCGGTGAAGGCAACAATCTGTTTATCGCAAATATCTGCTTCAAACAACTGAACAGATGCCAATATAGGTTAATCAAACAGACAATGTAATTTGAAGCAGGTCTGCCAAAAGAATTCCAAGAGTAAATTCCAAGAGTGCAGCACTGATTGCGTACTCTTAATTTCAGATACCAGTATTTTTTAAAATTTCTGACACATTTCTAAAGCCCACAAAAAGAACACGTTTGCATTAATAAAGTCGGGTGACCATGAACCAGAAGAACTATGGATTGAGACGTTATTAGGGAAGGATTCTTCTGCCACCGGGTGTGATGTAGTTACTGGCTGGTGTCAAACACGTGACTGGAAAGATATTTCAAAAGGTGACAAGCCTGGGTTGGGTTGAGGTCACAATGTGCCAGGAAGGAGGATTGGCTCATGGCTCTGGATTCTGATCATGTTATATTTGCATTTTCCACATCCTGATTTAAAACACTGATGTGGGGAAAATGTATGCTTTTACAATGTATGTATCTGTGGTAGTAGCAGACATTGTGCTAAGCGCGCAAATCACGTACACAGCGTACTAGCTTCCAGTAAAGGATGATTCATTAACCTGCTTTTGTATCTAGGATAATTACCTGTCTCTGGGTAAATTGTATTAACTTACTTGTGTATTTAAGGTGTTATCTGTCTCTGTTTACCCTGCTCGTGTATTCAGGAATGTTTACCCTGCTTGTGTATTTAGGGTTTACCTGCCTCTGTTTACCGGCCCCTCTGTTTACCCTATTTGTGTATTCAGGATATTACCTGCCTGTGTTTAGAATGGTACTTGATTAACTTGTGCAAAGGTAGGAGAAAACAATACAAGGGGGGCGCGGCGAAGGATCGGGAGGAATTCCCACTGAACAGCTTTGCACAGCATGCTGTTTTGTTCATCCAGATCCCGTCCTGAAACCACCACTCGAGTGCTTCGCCTTTTTCTTTCTCCTTGCTGGTCAAGAGGGGAAAAAGGCTTCATTTGCAGATCCCTACAACTAGCTCAGCAGTGGTGGTTGGTGCATAAACTTGGATTATTGTGATGTTGAAAGGTCTGCCTTGGATTCGTATTGACATCATTCTATCATTTTTGAGATTGTATCCCATTACAGCTTTTCCCACTCTTTTGTTGACTATGAAGGCTACTCCATTCCTTCTACGGGATTCTTGCCCACAGTAGTAGATATGATAATCATCTGAGCTGAATTCGCCCATTCCTGTCCATTTTAGTTCACTGATGCCCAGGATGTCAATGTTTATTCTTGCCATCTCCTGTTTGACCACTTCCAGCTTCCCAACGTTCATAGATCTTACATTCCAGGTTCCTATGCAATATTTTTCTTTGCAGCATCGGACTTTCCTTTCACTTCCAGGCACGTCCACAGCTGAGCGTCCTTTCGGCTTTGGCCCACACTGATCCCTTTTTAGGAACACCGATACTCACAAATAATCCTTGGCTTTCTTCTTCAGTTTTTGCTTTATGTGTTAAAATTTTGGCTCCCTCAACCTCCAGAAGCTTCAGGCGGCTGGAGATGAGATCCTGAAAGGGAAAAAAAGAAGTCCATTTTTAATTTAGAGGCAAAGGAGAACTGAAGAACGTGCTTCATCCCAATCACGGAGGGACGGGCTCCTTTTTACATGGGAGACCCCACCGTACCCTCCACATTGGTTGAGGGATTTCTCTATGTGTCCTTAAAAAAAGGCTGTCTGAAGCTGCTCGTCCTGTTTCTAAGGAAAGTTGCATTGTCCTAGGAATGTGAGATTATTACATCTTTCTCACACACAGGCACAGACACTTACCCTGACTCCCATCCAGGGCTGAATTTAGACCCTGCCCCCCAATGCACTTCAAGTTCGGGAGCTCCCTTGGGAACTAAAATAAAGCAAAAAGTAAGAGCAAAATGCGCGGCTTATATACCATCCCATAGCATTTCAAGCACCCTCTGGGCGGTTTACATGTTAATTATGCAGGCTACACATTGCTCTCCCAGTGAGCTGGATACTCATTTTACTGACCTCGGAAAGATGGAAGGCAGAGTCAACCTTGAGTCGGCTACCTGGGATTGAGCCTCAGGTCGTGAGCATAGTTTTGGCTACAATATATTAGTTTAACCACTACGAGACTCTTACACAGTAAATCACCAAATTTACAAACAATACAAATCAAAGTCCATTTTTACATGTCATTGGAGCTTATATGTCCATTATTGTTGTTGTTGTTTACTTGTTAAGTTGTGTCCAACTCTTTGGGACCCCATAGACCAGAGCACGCCAGGCCCTCCTCTCTTCCACTGCCTCTCGGAGTTGTGTCAATTTCATGTTGGTTGCTTCGCAGACACTGTCCCACCATCTCGTCCTTTGTTGTCCCCTTCTCTTCTTGCCTTCACACTTTCTCAACATCAGCGTCTTTTCCAGGGAGTCTTCTCTTCTCATCAGATGGCCAAAGTATTGGAGCCGCAGCTTCAGGATCTGTCCTTCCAGTGAACGCTCAGGATTGATTTCCTTCAGAATGGATAGGTTTGTTCTCCTAGCAGACCAGGGGACTCTCAAGAGCCTCCTCCAGCATCACAATTCAAAAGCATCAATTCTTCGGCGGTCGGCCTACCTTACGGTCCAGCTCTCACTTCCATATATCATGACTGGAAAAAGTAGATGTTTTTCTGGAACTCTCTGGCTTTCTCCATAATCCAGCACATATTGGATACTGCTGAAGCCTACCTTGTAGGATTTTGAGCATAACCTTGCTAGTGTGTGAAATGAGTGCAATTGTACAGTAGTTGGCACTGCCCTTCTTTGGGACTGGGATGTACACTGATCTCTTCCAATCCTCTGGCCACTGCTGAGTCTTCCAGACTTGCTGGCATATTGAGTATAGCACCTTGACAGCATCATTTTTTAAAGATTTTAATTTTTTTTGCTAGAATGCCATCATCTCCACTGACCTTGTTGTTAGCCATGCTTTCTAAGGCCCACTTGACTTCACTCTCCAGGATGTCTGGCTCAAGGTCAGCAACCACACTATCTGGCTTGTCCAGGACATCCAGATCTTTCTGGTTTAATTCCTCTGTGTATTCTTGCCACCTCTTCTTTATGTCTTCTGCTTCTGTAAGGTCCCTACTATTTTTGTCGTTTATCATGTCCACCTTTGCACAAAATGTTCCTTTAATATTTCCAATTTTCTTGAACAGATCTCTGGTTTTTTCTTTTCTATTATTTTCTTCTATATTTTTGCATTATTCATTTGAGAAGACCCTCTTGTCTCTACTTGCCATTCTTTGGAAGTCTGCATTCAATTTCCTGTAACTTTCCTTATCTCCCTTGCATTTTGTTTCCCTTCTCTCTCTGCTATTTGTAAGGCCTCGTTGAACAGCCACTTTGCTTTCTTGCATTTCCTTTTCTTTGGGATGCTTTTTGTTGCTGCCTCCTGTACAATGTTACGAGCCTCTATCCAAAGTTGTTCAGGCACTCTGTCCACCAAATCGAGTTCCTTAAATCTGTTCTTCACTTCCACTGTTTATTCATAAGGGATTTGGTTTAGATTATACCTGACTAACCCAGTGGTTTTTCCTACTTTCTTCAGTTTATGCTTGAGTAGTATTGCTATAAGAAGCTGATGATCAGAGCCACAATCAGCTCCAGGTCTTGTTTTTGCTCACTGCATAGAACATCTCCATCTTGGGCTGCAGAGAATATAATCAATCTGACTTTGGTACTGCCCACCTAGTGATGTCCATGTGTAGAGTCGCCTTTTCTGTTGTTGGAAATGAGTGTTTGTGATGACCAGCTTGTTCTCTTGACAAAAACTCTATTAGCCTTTGCCCTGCTTCATTTTGAACTCCAAGGCCAAATTTACCTGTTGTTCCTTTAATCTCGAGTCCCTACTTTATAATTCCAATCCTCTATAATGAGAACATCTTTCTTTGGTGTCAGTTCTAGAAGGTGTTGTAAGTCTTCATAGAATTGGTCAATTTCAGCCTCTTCAGCATTGGTGGGTGGTACATAAACTTGGATTACTGTCATGTTGAAAGGTCTGCCTTGGATTTGTATTGAAATCATTCTATCATTTTTGAGATTGTATCCCAGCTCAGCTTTCCCCACTCTTTTGTTGACTATGAGGGCTAATCCATTTCTTCTACGGGATTCTTGCCCACAATAGTAGATATGATAATCGTCTGAGTTTAATTCGCCCATTCCAGTTCATTTTAGTTCGTTGATGCCCAGGATGTCAATATTTATTCTTGCCATCTCCTGTTTGAGCACATTCAGCATACCAAGCTTCATAGATATTACATTCCAGGTTCCTATGCAGAAATTTTCTTTGCAGCATCGGACTTTCCTTTCACTTCCAGGCGCGTCCACAGCTGAGCGTCCTTTTGGCTTTGGCCCAACCACTTCATTTGTTCTGGAGCTACTTGTACTTGTCCTCCGCTGATTCTCGGTAGCATGTTGGACCCTTTCCGATCTGAGGGGCTCATCTTCCAGCGTCATATCTTTTAGCCTTTTGTTTCTGTTCATGGGGTTTTCTTGGGAAAGATACTCGTGTGGCTTGCCAGTTCCTGCTCCTATTTTACTTAATGGTTAGTTCAGGAACTTTTACAGATGATTGCATACAAAGCATGGTTTCACAAGATAAGTTTTTTATAACTGAAACTATTTTTAATATATATATAGACATCCAGCCTTCTGGCAGCTCCCCCCAGCAAGGCAGTTTCCCCCTTTGCCCCATTATTAATCCAAGACTGCCCCCAACATCCACTCATAAGGAAAATCTTGGTCTGGAAATCATGTCTTGCTGGGATCTGGAAATCTGTTCGAAGAGAGAATCATCAGAAAACGTTTTCAGGCAGGATCGACAACTATTTCACCCCCTGGTCCAGATTTCTTCCTCCTTACCAGGGGTGTGTGTGTGGGGGGAGAGACAATAAAGGGCACATGTCACACTCCCCAAATCCGGGCATTTCTTTAAATATATGCACATAAAAACCACTGTCAACAATCCAGAGGCATCACAAACAGGATCCCCATCCCCCTCAATGATTTTACAACCACTCTTGGTACCTTGTAGTCCTGGACAGCTTCTTCCAGAGGAACCACCTTGTGATCTCGGTGCTCCTTCGACTTGTCACACACCACGCAGATGGGGGCTTCGTCGTTCTTGCAGAAGAGCTTCAGGGGCTCCTGGTGTTTGTCACAGGCTCTCCCATTTCCCGTGGCTCTCATTTCCTCTTCAAGACGGAGCTTCTTGGTTAATTCTACAAAGTTTCCCAGCTGCCGATTGGAGACGAGGCTCCTCCGGACATTTGATCTGCATTGAGGGCAGGATGCCTCTTCCCCCTCCGACCCCTCCCAGCTCTGGGTTAGGCAGGCTCGGCAGAAGTTGTGCCCACATTCAATGGTGACCGGATCCTCGAAATAGTCCAGACAGATGGAGCAAGCGGCTTCCTCGCACAGATCCTGAAGGGTAGCAGACGCCATTTCTTGTCCCACCAGGAAGTTAACTGCTCAGTTTCACTTTTCCCGCTTCCAGAAAGTGGGTGTTTTCCCTCCCTTGAATCTCTCAGGACGGAATGGTCAGCATGTGAAGAAGAGGGAAGTAGGTGGAGCAACACACACACACACACACACACACACAGACTGTGTTTGTAAAGGGAAAGAAAGGGAATGAATCAAAAGGAAGGAAATGTGGTGCGGGAGGAGAGTTTGGTAGAGATCCCGGAGTGACAGAAAATGTACACGGTGGGTGTTGAAATTCTGGCTGTTCTACTCTGGGCACCTTCTGAGAAGGCAAGAAAGAACCTCTGGAAAAGACAATAAGGCGGGGAAAAGTGGAAGGCAGAAGGAAAAGCAGGAAGAACAAACAGGAGGTGGGAAAATTCCCTAAAGGTACCACAGGATTGGGTCTGTGGGAGCTGAGCAGGGCTGTTGAGGACAGGACATTTGGGAAATCGCTCCTTCAGAGGGTTGCCATTAAGTCATGGCTGACAAAACAAAACAGCATAAATGATCTGAGGATAACTCGGTAGTTTATCTATCTGGTTGCGGAGGCAGAGGCTGGCAGTTGGATTCCCTACTGTGCCCCCACTGCAAAGTAGAGCCAGCCTGTGTGGCCTTGGGCAAGCTGCGCAATTCCAGGATGCCCCCCAAAAGAAGGGAAGGGCAACCCACTTATCCTGTTTTCCCAAAAATAAGACCTTACCTGAAAATAAGCCCTGGTATGATTTTTCAGGATGCTCGTAATCTAAGCCCTACCCCCAAAATAAGCTCCAGTTAAGTGAAACCCCGCCGTCCACCCTTGTGCAGCAACCAGAAGAAGAAGATATGACTGTATTTGAATAAATGTAGAGGGTTGTACATGAAAAAAAAATCCCCTGAAAATAAGCCCTAATGCGTTTTTTGGAGCAGAAATTAATATAAGACCTTGCCTTATTTTCCAGGAAACACGGTATCAGTACAGTAGGACCACCGGTATCAATTCCAAGCCCCTCCCAACAGATGCTGGAAAATGTGAAACACTATTTTAATAGTGAATGCTTTACACAGCGTGGTCTCTGGTTCCCTCTAGTGACAAGCTCTGGGAATCTTGTAGTATTCTCATAGGCTTTCATGGCCAGTTGTTGTAGGTTTTTTGGGATGTTTGGCTGTCTTCTGGAGGTTTTTCTTCCTAATGTTCTGCCAGTTTCTGTGTCTGGCATCTTCAGAGGGCAGGAGTTAGAAGTCAGAATTTGTTACGTTCTCGCCTGTCCCTTGATTGTTTCACCAATCTCACACAAGCGACATGTTGTGCCCCTTCCACCAGCTGATTATGTCAACATCATTTATTATTAATAACAGAAGTCCAGGTAATGTGCAATTTTCAAAAGAACCAAATAGAAATAGTTTATTTTAACACGAAATGAAAGTTCAGTCAGTATTGTTAGGGTCCTCCTCAGCCAGACCCCTCACCGGAGTGAGAAAATACCAACACATTTCTCCAATGCTGGCCGCATTGCATTGGCTGCCCATTTGTTTCCGTGTCAACTTCAAAGTTTTAATGCTTACTTACAAGGCCCTAAACGGTTTAGGAACCTCGATATTTGACGGAACGCCTGCTTCCACCAAGGTCTACCCGGATCACCCGCGTAAGTCAGGAGGTGAGGCTGAGGAGCCTGACGCCGAGAGAGGCCCAGAAGGAGAAGACACAAAACCGGGCCTTCTCGGTGGTGGCTCCTCGCCTCTGGAACAATCTTCCTCCGGAGATTCGCGCGGCCCCTAGTTAGGAATGCCGAAAGAGCAAAAGAGAAGCACACTGTCTAAGGAAGATAAAAGAAAGAAGTGATGGAAACAGTATACTAAAGACAGAAGAGATAAAAAGAGGACAGAGTCCTTTGAAGAAAAATCCTATGATGAAAAACCTACAGTCCTAGAAAGTAAATTGAAAGTTGTTCTGAAAGAATTGAGAAGAAATAAAGCAGCAACAGTAGATAGGATACTGATAGAGATATTTCAAACCACAGAGACTGAATCAGTCAAAATCCTAACAAGAATATGCCAACAAATATGATAAAACAAAACAACATACATTTCTGGACACGTGCAGAGTGCATATATGTTGGTGAGTGCCAACTGCTGAAATCCGCATTAGGAAATGGTGCTTGAACTATGTCAAGTCCAGGGGCTCTGACCCCACAATGCAATGCACCCCCAGCAGAGCCCTGGCTGAGGAGAAAGGAGGGAAAAGTTGGGGGTTTCTCTACGTTCCATCTCCCCAACCCTCACCCCAATTTTTCCCTTCCCATCAGTGCATCTGCCATGTGCTTATGCCTCCACTGCTACCCTCCATTGCTGCTTCCTTCCTTGCTAGTAAAGTAGGCACACTTACACGTGAGTAAACAAAGACCTGTGTGGAATAAACATCTTCAGAGTGAACAGAAAGATCACTCAATTGAGAGATAAAATAGATCACACTGATAAGGACCTTTAAGCGACCAGACCAGACCGCTCCAAATTCCCTAGTCTAAACCCAAATTGCTGTCCGTCTGGACCGGCCAAGGGATGCTTTAATTTGAGATTTCCTGCTTTCAGCAGGTGGGAGCACTTGACGACCCTTGGGAGTCAATGCCAGCTTCACACTTCTACGACTGTAAAGGAAAGGGAGGATGTGGGGGCAGGACATAAATGCTCTTGGATGTATCAAGCTCAGATTTCACAGACTGAGCCTCCGTTTCTTGTGCAAATGAAGGAAGCACCTTATCTTCACACACACACCCGGCACTGAACACTCCCCGCCTTTCCTCAGTTCTTTTTTTTGGGGAGGGGTGCAGTTCAGTGACTTCCTAGGCCTTGCCCAACATTCCTGCCCTGATGCCCCTCAACAACATCACTGTTGGTATTCAGCTGTGAGATGTTCTTCCCTCTTGTGAGCTCCGATACAATATTTCTGGGACTGAGAGAAAGTGGGGGAAGGAGGTGACTTCAGGAACAGTTAAAGCCATTTTCCTGGTTTAGCCTTGGAAGTCAAAATAACAAGCACTTCTGGGTACGTGCAGAGTGCATACAAATCGGTGAGTGCCAACTGCGGAATTCCACAAGAGGAGCTGGCCCTTGCTCCGTCTCCTTGGGATTGAATATCCAGGAGTCCCCCCCACTCACCAGTTTCCCTCTCCTCTCTACCTCCCACTCCCTTCCCCTTTCCCAGGAGCTTGTTGTTCTTCCAGCTGGAAGAAGAGTCCCACTCCCAGTGTTTGGTTTTTCTCTTTCTTCTTTGTTCTTTGTGCATCAAAGATATTTTGGGTGTGGATTCAGGAATAGGAGTGAGAGCTGGGGATCCGAAGGTACCAATATGGTGCCCCCAGCCTATTGCTGCCAGCTCCCTTCCTTCCACTGTCCCTGGGCCAGATTGACATATCATCAAGAATGAGCCTCCAGGGCTGCCAGCCTGGGATTTTCGTGGATCCGTTTGATGTCAGTTCTCTCCTTCCTTTCTTCTGGGAAACTAAAGTCAAATCAAGCCATTATCATTTATATAAGAAATCAAAATTATATGAAGGATTCACCATCTCGCAAGAACTAGACAAAATCAAACCTTTGTACTCCGAGATCATTTTGGGATGATCCCATCCTATCACTAGAATGCCATCACCTCCACTGGCCTTGTTTTTAGCCATGCTTTCTAAGGCCCACTTGACTTCACACTCCAGGATGTCTGGCTCAAGGTCAGCAGCCATACTATCTGGGTTGTCTGGGTGCTGCATGTGTTGTTCTCAAGCTAACAGCATATGGGCCAACGTTTGACAAATTATCAGCTTGCATACAACATCAAAAAATCACATTGTGCAAAAGCATGCCAAGTCGAGTATCCCTTATCAAAAATACATGTTTTAAAATTTCTATAAATTATCTGGCTTGTTTTACTTTAATATTTGTTTCCATTTAATGGTTATTTTTCAATAAAAAGTGTTTGTATCATTGAAAGTTCTGTTATGCTTTGAAGACAAAAGGTGATGATTAATTCAGACAACTGTATGAGTTGTTTTTTCTAAACTAAAACATCAGTATTCAGATTTAATTGCAGTGTTACACCTACTGTAGGTGTTACCCCATGATACAAACTTTCCAAGGGGGAGGTCTGTGGTGGACAGCCCACACATCACTCCTGTCAGTCATTTTAGAGCTCTAGTGTGGGAGCCTATGACAGGACAGGAGGGGCGGATTCAAGAGAACTGGGGGAGACAGTCAGTTAGGGAGAAGATTGTGAAGTGTTTAGACAAGAGATTGGAAAGTTGGTGTGTTAGAGAATATAAGAGTTAAAAGTAATAAGAAATACATAAACAAAATATATTGAGACCTTGATTAAGTGAATGAATACAAGCAAGCTTATATGTAATCAAATTCACGTTTATTGAATGAATAATAAAAGAACATCAGTGATTTTGCTTCTGTGATTTACTTATCAAATCATAAATAAACCTTGTTATATTTGGTAGCAACAGTCTGATATTCTTATTTGGTACAGTGAGGGTAATATCCTCTGGTGGCAGTGTAAAAGGGTCAAAAGAAGTTGTGCTTGAAGGTGAACCTGTGTGAGTGGGAAAACAAACAGAGGACACCGGGGGTGCACAACAGAGACACTCTTGACGAAGTAGTTGTTCAATTTCCCTCCAAGATCAGCTTGAATGACTTAAGGGGAGATTGTGAGGGGTGCTACTCCATACACACAAAAGAAGGGGAGAAGGGTCTCCCCAGAGAAAGAGGCTCCAGAGAAGGTGTAGAGATGCGATCCTGTGATAGCATCATGAAAGGACACCTGGGCCCCTTCAAAGTTCAGGGACACCCAGATCCTCCTCAGCTTCTCACTCAAAGGAAGACAAATTTCATCAGAAAGGTCGGAGGCCCTGTAGCCACCTCCCCACCTCCCCACAGCCCAGATCCCTTCTTCAGTTCTCAAATCAACATAGTCTTTCCTCCGTACGGACTTCCTGGCCACCCCCACAGCCCAAAATCTCTCACTTCCCACAGTGACTTCCCAGTAATGTCTGCCTGTGGCGAATCCCTCACATCCCAACACATAAAGTGCACTGCTGAATCTCTCAGGATTGTCAGGCAAATCTTGCCGTCTGCCTTCATATCTCACACTTTTTCCATCCTCGGATAGGATGAGGTTGGGATGTGATGTCTTTGGGTCCAGGGTGACATTTGCTGTTTGGGGACAAAGAGAGACAAAGATCAGAAGAGAAAGTGAGGCGAATGAGGTGGGGAGAACCACTTGGTGTGACTTGTGTCTTTAAGACACCACACTAGGTTTGTACAAGCAGCCATTTTAATCTCCCTCAACACGTATGAGAAAAACATTATGTATAATAAACAGGGAAAGAGAAAATCTGAGGACCTATTGAAGTTAAAAGATTGATTTATGCCTCAGCTGCCTTTAGATCCTGCCAGAGTTGATGCATGGTTAGAGTTTGGGGTTGGGGGGTCAGCTCTCAATTTCCCCATCCTTTTTGTGGGTGGGGCCTGTTATGGGTCAGCCACTATTTACAGAGGTGAGAGGGTGGCCCTGCCTGTGAGTCCCGGACCGGTGTGGTGGCCACCACCCACACTCATAGAGGGGGGGCGGAGCAAATTCATGCACATCTGTGAAGAGTGCGCTCGCGGAGGGGAGGGGCATGCTCACACACAAGCACGAAGAGGCAGTGCTTTCTCATAGAAGGGAATGCTCATGCACATGCGTGAAGGGGAGGGGCGTGCTCACGGGTTGGTGGAGCGTGCTCATGGACATGTGCAAAATGGCGCATGCGTGAAGGGGCAGTGGGCTTCCGGAGAGGCATGCTCATGTGCATGCATGAAGGAGAGGGGCACACGTGGGTGGCGGTTTGTGCGTGCAAGTGAGGTGGTGGGAGTGCGTCCAGGGTGGCAGCCGATCTGTCTCCATGGATCGGTTCTGCTATGGCCACGGACCAGGTGTCAGGGATCCCTGCTTTAGGTCTTTAGAGGTGAAAACCAGCACTTTGAATTGTGCTCAGAAAGAGACTGGCAGACAGCGGAACCGTTGTAATGCAGGGTTCTGCGACCCCTGTAGCCATCCCCACTTAGCACTCTGGCCGCCGTGTTCTGGACCCACTGAAACTTCCAAACACTTTCCAGAGGCAGCCCCATATCCAGATAGGAAGTGTGAATGTTTACTTGAGAGGTCCTCTCATCACTCAATCACACAGCCCTTTTTCAGGCTGGATGGGTCATGTCCAGGAAGGTCAGCACGCTGGTGATTGGGAAAGGCCTCCCATGGCCGGCTCTCCCCCAGCACACTCCGAATGACTTCCTTCCTTGGTGCTTCAGGGAAAACACACACACACAGGTTGTGGCTCCGCGTTGCAGACCAACACTGCATAAAACTCAAAAGGATCCAAAAAAACTCTTAACCTGTCTGAGCATCTAAGATGGCTGGTTTAGTACTTCACGTAAATTTTTATACAGTGGTGCCCCACATAGTGAGTGTCCCGTTTAACGACGAATCCGCATAGCGATGCGGATTTTGCGATTGCAAAAGTGATCGCATTACGATGTTTTTAATGGGCAGACATCGCATTGTGATGATGGTTAAGCATTTCGCTTACCGATTTTCGCAATGTGATGTTTTTTAAACAACTGATCAGTGGTTCCAAAATGGCCCCCAGAATAAAAATTGGTCACCCTCAGCAATTTCGCGCCCTTTCCTCACATAACGGGCAGCGAAAATGGTGGTGAGATGGAGGATTTCCATATAGCGGTGAGTTTTTCCCCCATGGGAACGTATTAAACGTGTGTTAATGCGTTCCTATGGGGTTTTTTGCCCCGTATAGCGACAATTCCGGATAGCGACAATTTTCCTGGAACAGATTATCGTCGCTATGCGGGGCACCACTGTAACTTTATTTAAAAACCAGAAGTAGCAAAGGATAACAGCTTGACAAAAGATTAACTGTCTCCAGCAGCTTTATACAAAAAAACATAATCAGGTAGCATAAATCGAATTACAGAGCCAAAGGCCTGGTAGGGCTTTCTCACAAGAAAACAATGAAGTGCTCATCTATGGCTGCCTATACTTACACACATGTGCCAAGTTATCCCAAGCATAGAATGCAAAGCATAGTGTGAACAGATTAAAGAATCTTTCTAAGGTGACAATGATTTTTAAAGAATTACCTTCCACCTTGTATCCCCTCATCAAGCGTGTTGAGAGCTTCTCAAATCACCCGGTGTCTTTTAATTGGCCCTCAAAGTACCAACCCAGTTATTTTCATGAGCAGCTCTGAGCACTCCGCATCCAACTGCAAGGAATTCTCAACTGGACATCTTCCCCTCAACCCTTTACTAAGGTCATAATGTTTGTAGCATTATCTCAAGAGAGCTCTGCCTTTCTTACATCGTTCTCAAAATATTTCGACATGGTGCCTTCAGCATACATGTTCTACAGATTTTAAAGATTTGATGTTAAGTCCATAAGCCCTGATCCCTTCACAGGATGTAAAGAAGGCATGTGTCACTGGGTCCAATTAATATTCTTTACCCTTGATCATAACTCTTTGGATACAGAAGTATAATCCATTCTTGAGAGTGATTTCTGTACTGGCCAGCAGTAGGAAAACTTTATTCCATCACCCTTTTAGTTCTCTCCACACATCCTTCAGATCTGTTTTATGAATTTCTCCTTCTCACTTCTTTATCTGCTTTTGATCTATCTATCCTGATTAAGCTATTCAATATTATGCCCATTGTCATATTAAAAGTCCACCGCCACTATAACACAACCTTTCCTAGTTTTATATAATCTAAGTTCTGTGTCGCTACCCTTAATTGTTTAATACTAGATTTCCTAGTCCCAATTTGCATGTGCAGAATGAAGAAAGGAAAGTAACAAGATCTGCCCCCTCCACCAATCCCTCCACCACACTGAAAAATGAGCTGGGATCTGTTGATTTTGTAGAAGCTATAACTGGGCCTCTGAATCTTTGCAGTTTATCTGTTTTGCTCTGTTTTGGCTGTTCCGGAATGTCCGATCATTGGAAAAGAACCCAAGCAAGGCTTCCGTGTCAATATCCTGAAGTGACTTAAGAAGAGAACCACAATTCTGGCAAATTATACATTTCCTCAGCTCCCTGGTCTAGGTATGTGTTGTAGGTATGTGTCTTAGGTAGAGGCATCTATACCTAACTTTTAATATACCTAAATTAGTGTTGTTTTTAAAGGGAAGTAAGGCACATTCACTGGTCTAGTATGCACTTGATTTTTTTCTTCTTCACTCCAAGGAGTGAAGGGTGTGCTTAATCTGCCTATATTGTGAAATGGCTCTCTTGTTAGGCCCCTTCACAATACTGGAAAATTACAGCTGTCTGCTGCAGACCAAATAGGGTCCTTTGAGGTCCGTATGACCTTTGGATTTGAGGATCACAGCAAACGGCATGCTGGCCCTCTTAGAGACCACTTTTTACCCCAATCTAGCCTACTTCAATTATAAGGTGCAAACCCTCTGTTGACCTTAGTTTTCGCCTTGGGTCACGGGGATGCAGTATCAATACTCAGAGTAAGGCCCCCATATCAGTCTGGTTCAGAACATTGACAATAAGAGAAGACAAAATATTGTGGCACCTTAAAAGGTTTTGTGGATCAACACGTACTTCCTCAGACCCAGACTCTCCTCTGCCTTCCCTCCTGTTGCTCTTAAAACTTCACGTTTTCCTCATTTTTTTTCATTTTTAGATTTGACTGCTGTGCTGTTTGTGAAAGGGATAACATGTAAAAAGCGGAATAAAAGAACAACTCATATTCCAAGATAGCTAAAGAGGAGGAGGAGCAAGGCGTGGAGAGCTGGAGAGCGACCAGCAGGAACACCCTCATAAAGAAAGGTCGTCAGATGACACCCACCTCCAAGGCCTCCGGACCAGGACGGAGGAATGGCATCTGAGGGTCCCCCTGAGCAGATCCTGCACTGGAGCAAACTACAGGGAAGCCGGGAAAAAAAACTATACCGCCTCCCAGCAGTGGGGTTAAAAAGATTAGAAAATCCAAAAGCAGCTCTGACTCTAACACGAGTTTCAGGCCTGTGCCAAGTGGAAACAGGAATGCAATACGAGTATAAGGGGTGCAAGGTGAGATGAACGAAGGCTCAGTGGGGAGAGATCCGTTGCCCCGAAGCAAAAATGTTTTTCTTTAAATTGCAACAATATGTTGCCCCTCTTTCTGCTTTTGGGCAATATTCCTTCCCAGTGTTTTTGTTTAGGTGTCTGTGCAAAATGTGCTGAGCAATCCACAGTCCTGCTCTGCGGGAGCTACTCTCTACTGGGCAGCTGCAGAAAGTGCGAGCAATGGATTGGAAGACTCTTGATGGGATCAGCAATCGCGTAAGTTCTTGCGTGTCTAAAGAGCCTCAAACCAAGAGGCACTCCCTCCCTTCCATAAATATAGGCAGCCATGAGAAACGTACCTTTCTGTGGTCGGGATCCAGGTAACAAAGAATCTGTGAAAGCAAAAAGATGGACAAATCAAGCATCAGAGCCTCTTATACACAAACATACCCTCCCACAAACATTTGGGATGTATTTATTTCCATTAATATTTAGAACTTTTAATTCAGTGTCTGCTCTTATGTACGAGGCCAGAAGCTTCATAGCATCTGCAGATAAAAAGTTGAGGAAAGAGGACATCTTTGCCCCAGCCTTCTGCTGATTAAAAGAACAGCTGAATCCATCTCATTAGTTCTGAGGACCATTTTATGACCCATGTCTAGCAAATTTAGTAGTTTGAGAAGTTTCTCCTATCACCATTGCTTCACATACCTTGAAAATAAAACACCATTCAATTTTGTCAGAGGCTCTATAGCTGTGTCAAAGCCCTATGGCACCGGGGTTTGATTTGTTATGTAAGGAATGATGTTCTGAGGAAATCCTCCCGATCAGCTTCACCCTTAAAAAGCCAAAGTGTTTCTCTCCAATGAATATATTAGTTAAGAGCCAGCAGGATGATGGGCCCACAGGAATCTGGGTAATCCAGATCTTGTCATTTTTATGAATGCAGAACAGAACAACCTATATGCAGAAAGCCAGGAGTGGATCCCCTTTAAGGAGTTGAATAGGAGGAAGACTAATAGTCAAACCAGTCTTTTGATTGGCCTAAGTAACAATCAAGTCTCAAAAT